>QEOT01124169.1:98644-176148 GCA_003123785.1 Pterocarya stenoptera | reverse complement strand
TCGGGACTTCAAAAACTTGCCCTTCGGCTTAAAAGAACCAAGGTGGCATTATGTGTGTGGAATAAAACTGTCTTCGGAAGAGTGGAAGATCATATAAGGGGTTTCGAGGAAAGAATGGAATTTCTGGAAAACCACTTATAGAATGCATTTTCGGAGGAAGTTGACGAACAATTCTTGGCTAAAAAAACGAGCTCAACATCTGGGAAAAAGGGGAAGCGGATCGGTTGGGGCAGTTGGCAAAAAAAAGGTGGATGTCAGAAGGAGACCAAAACACAAAATACTTTCACTAGGTTATCAAACAAAGAAGGAAAAAGAGCCAGATTAATAAAATGGTACTAGACAACGGAAGAATAATAGAAGGGGCGGAAGCAATTCACTCTGAAGCTGCAGAATTTTTCCAACGTTTTCTTTCGGAGAACTCGGATGTGGAGGATGCTGATGTCTCGGATTTGATTCAGAATATTATTTCTGAGGAAGAAAATTCATCAATTTGTGCCAAACCATCAGAAGAAGAAGTCAAGCAAGTAGTTTTTTCCATTCTGATTGAGCTGCATTATTGCATATTTTACACATTTAAAACCAATATATTTTTAATTGTTTTATTATTTTATTATTGGTTTTAGATGAAAAAATTGATTAAGAGGCATAAATCCAAGTTGTGATTTAACTTGATTAAAAGCATAATTTATGCTTGATTTTATAACTTGTGATTTATTTGGGCAATAAGTTCTTCACATGCACAACATACTTTTAATATTTTATTTTTCATCTCTTGTTTAATTTTATTTATTTTAGTTTCTTTATCTTATTTTATTTTATTTGTTTAGTTTTATTTTTATTTTATGTAATTATTATTTAATTTTGCTTGTCTAATTTTTATTTTATTTTATTTTATTTTATTTTTATTTTTTACTTTTATTTTATTTTTTGTTTTTCTGCGCTGACTAAACGACATGTCGTTTGGTCGGCAGACCAAAACGACATGTCGTTTTGCACTGAATTGGTTTCTGCCGTCTGAGCTAAACGACGTGCCGTTTTGTCTATAGACAAAAACGACAAGTCGTTTCTGCCGTCTTCAACCTCACGAACGCAGCACCATGTATAGCGTTCAACCAGTCCCGTCATCTCCGCCCAGTGCAACCTCATCCAACCACCACAAGCAACCAGTCACCTCCACGTAGCGGTAGCCAGTGAACCACCATGTGAACCACCGCTGCAGCTTTGAACAGACCACCACCGCAGCTCACGGCAACCTCTGTTTCACTTCCATAAAACAGAGCATTTCATCCACAAGCAGATCCTTTTCCAGCACACAAGACTCCATGCATGCAGCAGAACCAGTCCACCGTGCACCTCCACCTCCAAGCAGCCGCTGCCAACGTCCATCCACAACAACGCATGAGCAGCACCAACTACACGTAGTGCGTTCGGACCACCTGCTACTACTCAACCTCGAGCATATTTTACTTACTGGAATTTAGAGCAACAAACGGCAGCAAGCTCTCACAGCAGCAATGACCCACTAGGAACAAAGCTGCTGGAAAGCAAAGGAAAGTGCAGCAAACCAGAAAACACACCACACTGGCAGCAAGTTCACGCTGGTGCAGAGCAGATGCACGCCTGTTTTTTCCTCTTTTTCTTTCCTTTTGCCAAGTTAGCAATTGCCTACGGGACCAGCAGAAGGAAAGGAACGTGCAGCAGATCCTTTCGGTAGGCATTCACGTGGGCAGCAGCTGGCCTCAACGTGCTGAAGAGTATCACGCGTGCTGAAGGGTATCACGCTGGAATGAAAATCACATGCAGAGCAGTAAGTGCACTGCAGGAGCTGGAAAGATGCAACCTTTCGACAGTGGGAAACATCAAGACCTGGCAGTTGCAGCTGAAGGCTTTTTGAAGCCTATAAAAAGGCTTGAGATAAACGAAGAAGGCATCGGGGGCATCGGAGAGAGTTTTGAGAGAGCTCCTTATTTCCTTTCGGCAGCTCATTTCTTTGCAGTTTTTATTTTAGTTCAGTTTATATTTCATTTGCAGTGTTTTATTTTGAGTTTATTTCAATTGAGAATTAATTTATTTTCTTTAAGCTTTTACTTGTAATATTTGGTGTTGTGTTTTTATTTTCGTTTTTTTTCTTATGGAGAATTTATCATTAAATTCCATAGTTCTTGTGATGAACATGCTTGGCTAAATTTTCATACTAAGGTTAAGAGGTGAAGTCTAATAATTTAAATTTTGTTTTAGATCAACAATAGAGTTCATATTGTGAGTTTGATCAATTGATTGGTGTTATTATTAGAAACTTTGATTATCTATATATTTCTCTTGATTCATTGTGATTTCCGAATACAGTGAATGCTTGAAAAATCCCTGTGATAATCAATTGGACTTGTGAATGTCTCTATCATCAATTATTCAAACTTAATATTTGGTGATTAATTTTCTTGGGCTTAATTGTTAAATCTTCCAGTTAGACAGAATCATTATTCTAGTCTAACTGAGCTAATTTGATTGGAAACAATTTAATAAATTATTAGACGGATCCTCGAAACCTTAGTCTTTCTCCATATTAATTCATTTCATTATTTCAGTTACATTTTATTACTTTAAAAATCTTCATCCCAGTAATCTCTTATTTTTTATTGCACATTCCTTTTAAATCTCCTTTCATTTTATTCTCTTTATCACATTAGTCAATCCTTGTAGATTCGATCCTGTAACGTACTACGACACCTGTATACTTGCAGGCAAAACTGCTCTGAATTTTTATTCATCATTTTGAGTGAAAGTTTAGACGCAACACATTCCAAAAGATAGTAGCCCCGGTCCGGATGGGTTTGGATCCGGGTTTTACATGTCGTGTTGGGAGATTGTGAAGTACGATGTCATTGAGGCAGCTACAGAATTTTTTAGAGGTACATCTCTATCTAGATTTTATTCATCTTCTTTCATTGTTTTAATTCCAAAAGTGCCTGATCCCTCAAGTTTTGATAAGTTTAGACCAATTAGTTTGTGGTCGGTGGCATATAAAATTTTCTCAAAAATTATTGTTTCAAGATTGACTAAGGTTGTAGATAAGATAGTTTCGAACGAACAAGGAGCTTCCATTCCGGGTCGTAGTATTTTTGATAATATTACTCTTGCACAAGAAATGGTGCACTCGTTGCATAAGAAAAGGGTTGGTGGTAATGTGATGGTTAAACTTGATATGGCAAAGGCCTATGATAGGGTGAACTGGGGTTTTCTATGGAAGGTCTTTAAGGCCTTCAGTTTCTCTAATAATGTTTGCAGATTACTTCAAAATTGTGTGGGGAATCCTTGGTTTTCTGTTATGATGAATGGGGTTTTCATTGGTTATTTTAAATCAGCTCGGGGATTACGCCAAGGTGACCCTCTGTCACCTTTGCTATTTATTATTATGGAAGAGGTATTGACGAGATTACTTAGAAAAAATTTTGAGCAAAGGAAAATTGGTAAATTTCATCATCTGGTGGGTACTCCTATGGTGTCTCATTTGTTATATGCAGATGATATCCTAATTTTTACAAATGGTGATAAGCATTCCATGGAAAATCTTGTGAAGACTCTTGAAATCTAGGAAAATTGGTCGGGTCAAGTTATTAGCAAAGAAGAATCTGCTATATTTTTGTCAAAACATATTTCAATTAATCGGAAAAGGGGCTTGTTGAGGCTTACGGGGTTTAAAGAAGGGAAGTTTCCTGTTACTTATTTAGGGGCTCCTCTAGTAGTTGGAAGGTTGACGGTTAGAGTGGTGGAGCCTTTTGTTGAAAAAATACGGAAGAAAATAGCAGGATGGAAAGGCAAGCTTCTGTCGCAGGGAGGAAGAATAATTTTATTAAGACATGTTTTATCTAGTATGTTGATATATTTAATGTCTGTGATTAATATTCCTTTAGTAACCATGTCCCATAAATTTTTTCTGGGGGGAGTTGGATGGTAAGAGAAAGTTTCATTGGAAAGCTTGGGGGAAAATATGTAAGCCTCTTTCGGAAGGAGGAATGGGTTTGAGAGAGATTAAAGATGTACAGAAAGCATTACAGTTTGTGGACTGAGTTTTTCAGGGCAAATATTTTTGTAATAAACATATTTCGGAAGCGGTTGAGAGGCCTACTGATACACGATTTTGGAAATCGATTAAATTATGCCTTCCGAAAGTATTAGACAATGTTAAAGTAATGGTGAGAGGTGGAAACGCATTATTCTGGTATGATAAATGGCTTGCTACGGGGAGTTTATCTGTGAGGGCTGATGAAGTGGTTAATCCTACATTATGTATAAAGGATTGTTGGATAAATAATTCCTGGAACAATGATCTGTTATTAGAGCTAGTTGGTGAGGAAATAACTGCTGAAATAGTATTAAATGTAAAGGCTGGAAAAAATGGGAGGGACATGGTTATATGGAAGCCGGCACTAGATGGTATTTTCTCTATAGGGTCGGCATGGGAGATGGTAAGGAGTAGAGAGCTGATTACGTTGTATCATGAGTGGTTTTGGCATAGTGTGCTGCCAAAACAAATTTCTGTTTGTTTATGGAAAGTGTGGAATAAATGTCTACCAGTGGATGAAAGAGTGCAGACCAGAGGAATTTATTTAGCTTCAGCTTGTGATTGTTGTGAAAGTAGAGCTCTTGAAACAGTAGACCATGTTTTATCCTCAGGAGAGATGGCCTCGGGTGTTTGGTATCGTGCAAGTATGGTGATGGGAATCCCATTTATGAAGCATTGGATGTGGAAAACCAGAATTATGATATGGTTTTATTATGCAAAGAAATCGTCCATGAAAGGTAGTGTAATTGGTTTAATCCCCTGCATCATTACATGGTGTTTATGGAGAAGAAGGTGTGAGGCTAGAATTGAAGGATTGAAGGAAAATGAGGAGAAAATATGGAGATAAGTTCGGTATTGGATTAAGTTTTTGGCTGGGAATCTTAGTTCAATCCGAAAGCTATCACGACAAAATGTAAAAATATTAGAAGAATTTCATGTAGAACTTCCAAGTTTGAGACAGAGAGTTGCAAAAATTATCACTTGGAATAGACCTCCTGCGGGTTGGGTGAAATTAAATTGTGATGGGAGCTGCCGTGGAAATCCAGGTAATTCAGGTGGTGGGGGCATTGTTCGTGATAATAATGGAGAGGTAATGGCGGCTTTTCAGCTTCTTTTGGAAACGGAACGAATAATGGGGCAGAATTAAAGGCTATGTTAGCGAGTATTCGTCTATGCAAACAATTCAGATTTTTTAATATCATTATTGAGTTCGACTCTCGTATTGTGGTAGATTGGTTCCAGAAAGGGGGTTGTACAGTATGGTACCTTTGGGATTATTGGTAAGAGTTAAAGGAGGAGCTTCAAGCGTGTAACTTTGTGGTCATCCATCAATATAGGGAAGCTAATAGTGCGGCTGATTTTTTGGCTAGAGAAGGAGAGTTGGGTAAGAATATTATTTCTGAAGGGCATTTAGGCTTACCAAGACATCTAAAAGGTATTACATGGGTTGAAAAAATGGGTATATCTTATATCCGAGTATGATTGTTTTTTGGTTTACTAGTTGGTTCCTTGTCGTATTTTTTTATTTTTTGTGTTGGGTTTGTAATTTTTCATGCTTGGGTTTTGTTTTTGGTTTGATTTATGGAAGAAGTGTTATCTCCCAAAAATCTGACTAGTAACATCCAAGGCATGTAGTTGTAACCAAGGTATTCCTCCGCCAAAAGTGAGGGTTGATTAATAAACTTGGAACGGGGCTACTAATGGACATGTGGCTACCAGCTCTTTAATTAAAAAAGAAAAAAAGAAAAAAGAAGAAGCCATACCCAGCCCAATGCCTATCTCTTCCATCTCTATCTCCCACCCCTCTCATGTGTCTCCTGCAAACCAAGTCCAGCTTCCAACTTCACCTTGTCCAGCCACTGCTCTTGCACAACAAGGCTTGTTGCTGCCACCAACCACTGCACGAAACATTAGCCACCATGCACATCCAGCGAGCCACCCGAAACTGTTACTCACCCCAAGCCGCAGCAGCTCCACCAATGGCCACCATCACCGTTGCCAACCCATGGATGAGTAAGCCACCCTCAGCCCTCACGCACAATCGTAAGCCTAGACCATCCTCTATAAATAACACCAAAACACCTTTTTTTTTATAATTAGAATAGAGCATAAATCCCAAAGCTTTTGCACACCACCCCCATGTATCGAGACTGTTAAGACATGAGTAGGAATTCGAAATGCACAAGCAGTTGAGAGAAAAACTTATTCTCATTGATCTGAAAATTAATGTCACAAAATCTACTGCTATTTATACATTACAAAAGCATAAATAAAAAGTTTTAAAAACTAATTTTAAACCTTCTACTTAGTTACAAGTAATCTAGTGCAGCTTTATGGACAACATGGTTTAGGCAGTGCTTTACATGCTGATTTCCTGACATTGCTTTGTGTGCTACCATGTACTTCACACAAGATGTCTTGCTTTTCTATGACAACACTTTCCTTCTTTTTCTATTTACTTTTCTTCTTCCTTTTGATGTTGCTTTTTACTTTGCTTTTCTGCAGTGTGCTTTTACTTCAACTTTTTCTGCTACATGCATTTCTTGGTCATTGCAGGGTACTTCATGTTTGCTTTTGTTGCTGCATATGTTTCCTCGTGTGTTGCAGCTTTGTTGCTCAGTATTCTTATGCCTTTCTTGCTTGCATTCATCATCGTCTTTATGTTTTACTTCGTGAGACTCTCCCTCAAGATGGGCATAGATGTTTAGGATTCCCATCTTGGACAATAAAAAATGAAAACCAGAAGATGATAAAGCCAGAGTAAAAATGTTTGCCAATTGGAACTTTGAGGCAATATGGATAGGAGTGATTACTCCAACTAGGACCTTTTCTCAAACAAAGTGGCAGTCCAGCTCTATGTGTTTAGTTCTTTCATGGAAGATAGGATTCCTTGTGATGTGAATGGCTGCTTGGTTATCACAGAACAGGAGAGTAGATTGTTCATGGTTGATGTTGAATTCTTTTAACAGACCAAGAAGCCATATGATTTCACAACTTGTTGTAGCTAATGCCCTATGTTCTGCCTCAGCTGAAGACCTAGAGACAATCACTTGTTTCTTTGATTTCCAGCTTACCAATGAGTCTCCAATGAACACACAAAAGCTAGTGACAGATCTCCTAGTTTCAGGGCAAGCAGCTCAATCAGAGTCACTATATGCTTTTAGGTGTAAAGGTGATCTTGATGACAAGAAGATGCCCTAACCTATGGACCCTTTGAGATATCTGAGAACTCTATAGGCTAAGTGCATATGAGTTTGTGAAGGCTTGTCCATAAATTGGCTTAGCATCTTCACAGCATAAGTGATGTATGGCCTGGTAATTGTTAAATAAACGAGCCTTCCAATGAGACTTCTATAGACTGTGGAGTCTTGTAGAATCTTATTAGTGGTGTGGCTCAACTTGTGGTTCAATTCAATAGGTTTGGAGACAGCTTTAGTGCCAAGCAAACTTGCATCTTCCAATATTTCGAGTGTATACTTCCTTTGACAAATATTGATTCCAGAAGATGACTTTGCAGCCTCTAAGCCTAGGAAATATTTGAGGGGTCCAAGGTCTTTGAGTTTAAACTTGCTGTGAAGGTAAGTTTTGAGAGAATCAATTTCATCTTGAGAATCACCTCCCACTATGATATCATCCACATTCACTAAAAGGGCTGTGAACCCTTTTTGACTAACTTTAGTAAATAAAGAATAGTCAGACTTAGATTGCTAAAATCCAATAGAAGTAAGTGAGTTGGAAAACTTTGAGAACCAATGCCTTGATGCTTATTTAAGTCCATAGTTATTCAGTTTGCATACTAATTTCTCCCCCTCAATTTGCTCTCTATGAATGTTATAACCTAGTGGGATTTTCAAAAAAAATTTCCTCATTGAGGTCCCCATCTAAGAAGGCATTATGAACATCCATTTGAGATAAGAACCAGTTTTGAATAGATGTTAATGCAAGAAAGACACGAATGGTAGTGAGTTTGGCCACTAGACTGAATGTTTCTTGGAAATCAAAACCTTCTCTTTGAGTATACCCCTTAGCCATGAGGCTAGCTACTGAGCCTTTGAATGCTCCGGACCTCTGTATAAGAGACCATTTCCACCCTCTCGTAACACAGAACAATCTCTGCATTTCTCATATTTCGCTTTCTCTTTCTCAATTCTCTCAACTTCTCTCAATCTCTCTACTTCTCAAATGGCCAGCCAACATTCTGCTAGCAACATTCCTGATCTGAATCAAGCATTACCTACCCCTCAGCCGGTCTTTCTCTATCCTGAGGCCGTCAATGCCATGGTTGGGGCAGAGTTATATTTCTCTACCCGATCCGATGCTGAGGTGGTTGCAGGTACAAGAATGTTGGGTTCCCAATATGCTGCTGCTGTAAATACTATGTCCAGGAGATTTCTTTCACGAGAGAGTGAGGTTGACGAACTTAAACTTCAGGTTCTTGAATTGCAAGAAAAACTTGCAAGTAAACGAAAAAAAATTGAAGATTTAAAAAGTGAAAATAAGGAGTTGTGGGGATGTGTGGAACAGTATGCTCGAAGACCTCAACCACACATAGACGAGATGGAACGAAAAATGGAACAATTACAAAATGATCAGCAGCGTTTAACAGCAGAGTTTCAACGTTTACAAGAAATGGGGGGTCCGTCTGCTGTTTAGTCTGCTGGTTTATGATAAAGTTTGTTTGTTCATTTTCTTTCCAACTCTATAAAATTAGTCTTCGAGTATTATAGTCACAACAAATCTCCTTTCCTTATTTATTTATTTATGTTTTTTTTTTTTTTTATATATATGTATAGATAAATATAACATATATTGCAGCTGCGCTGGAGGAAGGAGTGCGTAGCGCTGTACGTGCATGCCAAAGGTTGAAGATGACATGAACGTGGAGTTGCTGGCCGTGAGGCTTCTGGACAAGGCGAGGTGGTTCATGGCCGTGTTTATGGGCGGAGGAAGGCCCACGGTGGCGCTCGAGGCTGCTGTGCACGGCTGCACTGTTCATCGAGACGCAGCAGTTGGGAGGTACAAGAAGACGCAAAACGACGTCGTTTGCGTCTGTAGACAAAACGGCGTCGTTTAGCTCAAACGGTAGGAAACCAAGTTAGTGCAAAACGACATGTCGTTTTGGTCTTAGACAAAACGACACGTCGTTTAGCTCAGACGACAGATTACTTATTAGCTCAAAACGACATGTCCTTTTGGTCTGCTGACCAAACGACATGTCGTTTAGTCAGAGCAGAAATTAAAAAAAAATAAAAATAAAAATAAAAATAAATAAAAATATAATAAAATAAAATAAAATAAAAATTAGACAAGCAAAATTAAATAAAAATAAAAATAAAACTTAGACAAATAAAATAAAATAAAATAAAATAAAGAAACTAAAATAAATAAAATTAAACAAGAGATGAAAAATAAAATTTAAGAGTGTGTTGTGCATGTGAAGAATTTATTGCCCAAATAAATCACAAGGTATAAAATCAAGCATAAACTATGCTTTTAATCAATTTAATTCACAACTTGGATTTATGCCTCTTAATCAATTTTTCCATCTAAATCCAATGATAAAATAATAAAATAATTAAAAATTATTAGTTTTAAATAGGTAAAATATGCAATAATGCAGCTCAATCACTAGCTTTATGTCTGTCAAAAGAACCATCAGATTTAAGCTCTACTTTGTAGACATATTTACAACCAATGGCCGTTTTGTTAGGGGAGAGGGGGGTAATAGTCCAAGTATTATTTTCCTCTAAGGCACTGAGTTCAGCTTGCATTACATCTTGCCAATGTTTAAATTTCATAGCTTCACTATAGGACTGAGGTTCAGAAAATAAAGAGAGGGAAACAGAGAAAGATTGGTGAGATGGGGAGAGGTGTTTGTAGGTGAGGTGATGGTTGAGTGGATGAAATGTGGACGATGAAGGATGGAGAGGTAGTGATTCTGCTATCTAACAATAGTATTGTTGTAGATAGGCAGGTTGATGCCTATCTTGGTGGACCTTCGCGGAGGTGGATCAAGAGTTGAGGTGGTATGGGGTTCATCAAGATGAGATGAAAGAAGAGGTGGATCAAAAGAGGTAGTAGGCAGAGGTAATTCAAGAGGAGGTGTTTGAGATTGGAGAGGAGAATTGGATGTGGTAGTTTGTAGGTCATTAAGAGGAGGTGGAAAGTAGCTATCTGGTGGTGGAGGGGGTAAAACTAGATTATAAGGGAAGGAGGAGTGAATTTCTGAAGAGGAATGAGAGGAAGGAGTGGAAGTTGAAGAGTGGAATGGGAAAACAGATTCATGGAAGATCACATTCCTAGAAATAAAGGTGGAATGAGTGATTGAGCTGCATTATTGCATATTTTACACATTTAAAACTAATATATTTTTAATTGTTTTATTATTTTATCATTGGTTTTAGATGGAAAAATTGATTAAGAGGCATAAATCCAAGTTGTGAATTAAATTGATTAAAAGCATAGTTTATGCTTGATTTTATAACTTGCGATTTATTTGGGCAATAAGTTCTTCACATGCACAACACACTTTTAATATTTTATTTTATTTTTCTTGTTTAATTTTATTTTAGTTTCTTTATCTTATTTTATTTTATTTGTCTAGTTTTATTTTATTTTTATTTTCTTTTAATTTAATTTAATTTTTATTTTTTTTTATTATTTTATTTTCTGTTTTTCAGATCCGTCTAAACGACATGTAGTTTTTCTTAAACGGAAAAACGACATGTCCTTTACCTCTAGAAGCCAAAACTGTCGTATGCTAAACGACAGGTCGTTTTGTCAATTGATGAAAACGACTTGTCGTTTTACTCTGTAATTGAATTTCGTCCTTGGCTAAACGACATGTCGTTTTGTCAATAGACGAAAACGACACGTCGTTTTCATCATCTTCAACCTCACGATCGTCCGCCTTGAGCTACAGTGCACTCCGTCCACAGCAGCTTCGAGCTGCCACCGTGAGCCGTCCTCCGCCCACCTGCAGCCACCAGCAACACCAGACGACGCCGGCGGTCATTTCCTCCACCCCATGCACGGCCAAGAACTGCCCGAGCCACGGCAGCACCTTCTGCAACTCTGCGGCTCTGCATCACGCACTACAGCGCTGCTCAACTGCTCCTCCGCCGTGCCCAGCCACTTCGACTTCGCTAGCACCACCTAAACCACCTCCACGAAGCCGCAGCCACCGCATGCACGTACAGAGCTCCCCAGCCACCTGCAGCCGCGTTCATGCATGAAGCCTCTCCGAACTGGAAGCGACGGGCTGGCCGAAATGGAAGAGAATAAAGAAAAAGAAGATGCTGGACAACGCATGCGGAACGAAAGAAAGAAAAAGAAAGAAAAAAAAATAGAGAAGCTGCTGAGACGGGGCAGAACAGGCGGACAAACGTGCATGCGGAGAAAAGAAAAAAAAAGAAAAGAAAGAGGAAGAGGACCCAGCGAGCTCGGAAGAAAAAGAAAGAAAAAAAGAAAGGAAAAGAAAGAAAAAAAGGAAGAGGGAAGAAGAAGCTGGACGCTGAAACGAGAAGGAAGAATAAAGAAAAGAAAAAGAAAGAAGAAAGAAGAGAAGCAAACAGCTAAACAAACGCTGCGTGAGAGAAGAAGAAAAAGAAGAAAAAGAAAAGAAAAGGAAAAGAGAAAGAAGACAGACGCTGCACATGCGGAGGAAAAGAAAAGAAAAAGAAAGAAGAAGGCGTGGGCGGCTGAAGACAGATGCACATAGAACAACGCAGCACAGCAGCACAGTTTTCTTTTGAAGCCTATATAAGGCTTGTAAACAGATGAAGAGAGGAGGCAGATGTTAGAAGCCCAGGAGTAGTCTGCAGATTTTTTGGGAGAAAGTGCAGATGAAGTGAGGGAGTTCGGTGATGCAGTTGAGAGCCTAATGGACCAACTGTGTTATCGAACTGTTCTCCTTTATCTGCAGTCTCCACTTTTATTTTATTTTATTTTATTTTTATTTTAATTTATGTCATTTATTTTTATGCACTTTAAATTTATGCACTTTAAATTAATGTCCTTTATTTTTCAGTACTTTTAATTCCTGCACTTTTATTTTGCTGTCATTTATTTTCTGCACTTTAAATTTCTGCACTGTTATTTTCTGCATTTAATTTCCTGCACTTTTATTTTCTTGTCATTTAATTTTCTGCCATTTATTTTCTTGCACTTTTATTTTCTGCAATTTATTTTGATGTCATTTAATTTTCTTGCTCTTTTAATTTTCAGTCATTTAATTTTCAGCAATTTAAATTCACTGTCTCGCACTTTAATTTCTTTAATTTTCACTGCATCTCAAACAATCAAATCAAACAAAATGAATCTGGTTCACGACCAGTAAATTTTCTTTTCACTGCACTCCTTCATCCATTGTACCTATCATCACTTTTTATTTTTATTTTCTCATTGTAAATATTCCCACCATTTTACACGAGTTTATTTTTAGCACTTTCCCTGTGGAGACGATCTAGGAATTTATTCCTAATTACTACGCGACACGCTCCTGCACTTGGGATAGCCTTTTGTGCTGTTCATTTTCGAACGAGTCAATGAGTCTCTATGTCATAGAGCTTGTAACCTTTGACGTTAGCAGGATATCCTAGGAAAATGCAAGGTTTGGCTCAAGGTTCAAACTTGGTTCTGTGGTGCTTAGGAGTGCTAGCATAACTTAAGCAACCAAAGACTCGAAGATGAGCATATGAGGGTGGTGAAGAAAAGAGCCTTTCATAGGGAGATTGATTAGAAAGGAGGGGTGTAGGAATTCTATTGATGATGTATGCTGCAGTTCAAATGGCATCCCCTCGAAAAGGAATAGGTAAACCAACTTGAAAAGAAGTGCTCTGGCAACATTCAAAAGGTGTTGGTGTTTCCTCTCAACAACACCATTCTGTTGAGGGGTATACACACATTTTTTGGTGAATCATGCCATGATTTTTATAAAAATCAATTATCTCGAATTCAAGGCCATTATCAATTCTAATTTTCTTAACTTTGCTATTGAATTGAGTGTTTATGAGCTGAAAGAAAGACTGCAGGATAGGTCTTGTGTCTGACTTTAGTTTCATTAAAAACACCCACGTGATTCTTGAATAATCATCCATAATGGTTAAGAAGTAATGAAAGCCTTGAATTGATGCTTGAGAATATGGGCCCCATATATCACAATAAATTAAGTCAAAGGGAAATGAACTAGTGGATACACTTGGAAGAAAAGAAACATGTTTTTGCTTAGCCAAAGGACAGATTTTTCAATGAGATAGATCCTTGGACTTTACGTTAGGAACAAGAGAATGAATTAAATTCATTCTTTGTGAAGATAAATGTCCTAATCTAAAGTGACATTGATCAAAATATTTTTGTATAGCTACTTGGTTGACTCGAGCTTGATTGGGAAAAGTTAAAAAGGGGTTAATTTTGTTGTCATGAGAAGAAGGTAGCAGATAATGGAGGCCAGCATGAACCTTAGCAAGTCCAATCGTCATCCATGAAGAGAGGACCTGAATGAAGCGAAGATCTTTTAAGAAAAACATACATGTATTTGGTTTTTGAGTGAGTTTGCTAACTAAAATGAGGTTGAAAGTGAATGAGGGCACACACAAGACATCAGTTAGTGACAGTGAATCTAATAACTTAACAGTGCCAATGTGTGTGACTTGAGCTCTCGTATCATTTGGTAGTTGCACAAAGGCTTGTATGCATGAAGAGGGACTGTCAAAGAAGGAGGTGGAGCACACCATGTGATTTGTGGCTCCTATGTCCATGATCCATGGTGTGTTATAGATATCAGAGTGCTTATGCTGAGAAAATGTACTGTGTTTGCATTGATTTATGGTACTGGGATGAGAGTGATCAGCAGGCATGGAAAGAGTGGAGAGGCAGTGGTGATTACCTGCTAAGTTTGAATATGGTGTGGTTGAGGAGCTAGTCTCAGTAGGATCTAGTTTGGCAGGAGCTGGTGTAGGCAGAATTGGTTTTTGTCCCAAGTTTATCTGAGGAAATTGAGCATTGACAAGATCTATGAGGTGTTGTGCTTATGCTTGAGAGAGGTTCAATTGAGAGGCACTTGGAGCGGGTGCTTCATGTCTTGAGGTAGTAATCTAAGCAGCAACTTGATTTGCAGAATAAGGTGCAGCAAAAGTGTTCCCAATTCTTGGTTTGGTAAATTTGAAGTTTGGTGGGAATCCCACTAACTTGTAGCATTTTTCCTTTGTATGTCCAACCTTACCACAATTTTGGCAAACTAGATCTGACCTGTCCTTTTTCTTGGGAAAATTTTGGGAGGCAAGTAAGGCTGAAGGTTTTGAAGTGTGCAGGGAAGTGTTCCTTGCCTACCTTTGTCTTTCTTCTTGCAAGATTAGTGAAAAAGTTTTATCCAATGAAGGCAAAGGACTTAACAAAATGATTTGTCCCCTTACAGTGTTATAACTATCATTTAAGCCCATTAAAAACTTAAACACATAATCTCCTTGTTGGACTTCACCAACATTTTTCAAGGCATCACAGGTACACTTTCCACATGAACACTATGAAAGAGGTCTATAGCTATGCAATTCTTCCCAAATAGCATTAATTTGTGTGAAGTAATCACTTAAAGAGAGGTGTCCTTGTACAATGCCACTTAGCTTATGTTGAAGGTGATAGATTCGAGCCTCATCAGGTTGTGCAAAACATTCCTTGAGCTTATCCCATACCTGCTTGGCTGAAGTCATGAAGAAGACATTGGATACAATGTCTTTTGAGACAGAGTTTAGAATCCATGCAAGGAGGATGTTGTTGCATCTTAGCCATGAAACATAGGAAGAATCTAATAAGTCAGGGGTGGTGATTGTGCCATCCAGGAAACCTGATTTATTTTTTATAGAAATAGAAAGCAGAAATGATCTGCTCCAAGAAATATAGTTTGAGCCAGTTAATGGGGGTGAGATAATGACAGTATTAGCATTGTCACTGTGATGTAGAAAGAATGGACTATTCAGATCCTCAAGGGAAGAAGGAGATGAAGAAGAATAGGAGGTTGTCATGATTTATGAGATGAGGTTGTTTGCAAGTTAATGAAACACAGCAGGAAAAACATGAGTAGGAATTCGAAATGCACGAGCAGTTGAGAGAAAAACTTATTCTCATTGATCTGAAAATTAATGTTACAAAATCTACTGCTATTTATACATTACAAAAGCAGAAAGAAAAAGTTCTAAAAACTAATTTTAAACATTCTACTTAGTTACAAGTAATCTAGTGTAGCTTTATGGACAACATGGTTTAGGCAGTGCTTTACATACTGATTTCCTGACATTGCTTTGTGTGCTGCCATGTATTTCATACAAGATGTCTTGCTTTTCTATGACAACACTTTCCTTCTTTTTCTGTTTGCTTTTCTTCTTCCTTTTGCTGTTGCTTTTTACTTCTCTTTTCTGCAGTGTGTTTTTACTTCAACTTTTTCTACTACATGCATTTCTTGGTCATTGCAGGGTACTTCATGTTTGCTTTTGTTGTTGCATATGTTCCCTCGTGTGTTGCAGCTTTGTTGCTCAGTATCCTTATGCCTTTCTTGCTTGCATTCGTCATCCTCTTTATGTTTTACTTCGTGAGAGAGACCACCCCTGCCAACGAAAGCACTAGCCCCATTTGCTCAGCCACTTGAAACTGGCAACCACCTTTCTCTCCAACCCCATGTCCAACCACCCACGTGCATCCTCAACCTTTCCTCCATTTTAACCACCCAAAAGCAGAGCAAGGTTTCTCTTCAAGCAGTAGGTCCTCCCCAAGCCGCCCACCCTTCCCGCCTCGCAACCCCACATCGGAACCACAGTGGTTAGCCTCTGCTGCCTAGAGCCACCACTTTGCGTCACGACCATGGACTCCTCTCGGTTAGGTAGTTGCAACTCTTCCTCTCCCTCTCTCTCTCGGACTCTCTCTCTCGGTTGACCGTTGGAAATAACTTCAACCGCGATGAAATTTAAGATCGTTGAAAAAGGTCACAGATAATTGTAGCGATTTAGGCCTATTTGTGGCGATAATTATTGCCACCAAAAGTGATAATACCAACGATATCATTATATCGTTGGAAAAAAAAAAACAATTGCGGCGATTTCTTGAGTATTTGTGACGATATTAATCGTTGATTTTGACTTTTCTCAACGATTTTGTGGCAAACGAATACCATCTTTTCCAGAGTTTTTCTACCTCATCTGCGACGAAATAAAATCGCCGATAAAAGTATATTTTTGCAACGAGTTCTGTCTATCGTTGAGATTTTTCAGAAATGGCATTTTTATTTCCTCAAATATGCACTGATTATAAAATTGTCGAAATTGATTAAATGTAGCAATTATTGGGGACATTTTCGACGATTTTGAGTGCTGAAAAAATCCTTTTTTCTTGTAGTGATTTTAAGAAATGAGAGAAAAATTTGAATAAAAATATTATAAAGTTAAACAATTATTTAAATATTTTTTTTGAAGTTTGTAAAAGTTATATTGATTTTGGTGTTTTGTTTTGAATTAAATTTGTAAAAGTTGTAATAATTTTTGTGTTTTGTTTTGAAGTTTATAAAAATTTGTATTGATTTTAATAATAATTAAGTAATGATTATAAGAAAAAGTTAAAAATTCGAAATTAAAAAGAGCTCTCTGTTTGATCAGTAATATTTGAGAATGAAATTACGAAAAGTTTTAAAAATTTTGAGAATTCTTATCATGTTCAAACATGCCCTCTTCGACAAGTCTTGAAAATTTCCGGTTTTTTTAACTAGTCAAGAAAATATATACTTTTTAGGCGATTTATGAAACATTTTAAGTATATCGAGGAATCCCTACAAGAAAAGACTCATTCTAATAACAAATTGTTATTTTCGTCATAAATAACTAGCTATAAATATAAGTTTTTCTTGTAATGAGTATGAATATTATATATCATTTTTTACATTTTTCTTTTTCTTTGTGGTTGGGATTCAAATTTATATTACTATAAAAAAACTGTTTATTTGTGACCAGTCGTTATTTCTAACGAAATGATTATTTTTTACTAAAATAAATTTATTTTCGTCATAAATAATTATTCTTGTTGTAAATAATTGATTACAAATATCTATTTTTTGCGCATGATTATATATTGTATGCATCTGAGAGTAAAAGTCCAATCAACTACAAAAGACGTAACGACAAAAGAGGAGAAAAAAGAAAAGAATACAAAATGAAAGTTAAGTGAGAAAATGAAGCACGCAAGCATTATGGCTTTTGATTGGACTGACCAAAGGAATAAAGTAAACATACAAATACATACAAATATATAATTTTTTGTGTCAATTAGTTTCTCGTTTGAATAGCAAGATGGATATTGAAATGAGATTAGATAATTTTAAATAAATTAAATAAAATATTATTAAAATATAATTTTTTATATTATTATTGTTTTAGACTTTAAAAAATTGAATTATTTATTATACTTTGTATGAAGATTTGAAAAAATTGTAATAATGTCATGATATAATTTCTGTATCCAACGAGTTAGCTCAACATGACAAGCAATGGCAATTTTGCAAATGGGATATTGTCTCTGACTTTGCTTTCATTGTTGTGTCCTTTGAAAGCTCTTGGTTAAAATGGAGATTCAATCCTGTAAAGCTAGATTAGACCTAATTTATATTTGATAAAGAACTAGATAAGTTCTACATGCAAGTCATGATCTTTAGTACTTGATCAAGCAATGGAGAGAGCGTAGATCTATCATGGGTTCATTAATTACTTGTCAAAGATTCTCCAACCTATATCAAAGAAAAGCGCAGCGAGATATGCAAATTTGGAATTTTCTTTTTCGAATTTGGGCAATAATTCTTGTGACACCCTGACTCTCACGTACAAAACAACACGAGAATCGTGACGTCAGGATGATGACAACACGGGTTATGCATCCCAACGACAAGTGTTCAAGTGTGTGCAACAAGCAAAAGTGCACAACAAAACGCAGTGGATAATATAAATAAGTCAACTAAGTACCAGAATTTTTTTAATACAAATATTAAAAAACAAAGCGTTTAAAAGCAATACCAATGTCTCAAAATAATACAAGAGCTGAAATATAAATACGAGTGATCACAGATCACTCCTCCAGCGGAGCCAACTCCTCAGGCTCTGCATCTACATCATCAACAACAAAATCTGCAGTACCATTAAATGGTACCACATATAAGTTATAACCCAACCAATCCTGAGATAAAAACACATTTAATGCAACCAACCATGCATGCACATGATGCAATATGCATGAAATCCCACACACGCCAAAAATCCCATTTGGTCCAAAATATTTCCATCAAAACATTTCCACCATTTTCCCAGAAAATGACCCAAAACATTAACTATCATTTTCCCAGAAAATGACACGCATAAACATATCCAACTCACGCTATTTTCCCAGAAAACAGCCATTTATCCATTTTTCCATTAATCCATATGCACCATGGTCTCCCCTAGGGACCATCCGCACGTCCTGGCTGCATAACGAGCGATGTCCAGTTCTGCACCCAGTGCGTTCGTGGCTAGGCATCCTCTAGCCCCCGCCAGCAGAAGGGCCACGGAGTCGGCACGTAACTCGTCAGATCCCGTTGTCGCCCGGCGACAACCCAGGGGACGTCACTCAGTATATTCTGCTCCCGAGTGACCAGAGGAGCTCCACCGAGATAATGTAAAACCCAGTTTTCAAATCTCCACATGAACATGAATTCAATTACCCGAAAATCCAGTTTTCATTTACAAACATGATCATGCGTGCATATGCAATGAACCAGACACAACCTCAATATCCAACAACCAACCAAATTCCAATATAACCAAACACATAAATAACTCCATCCTCCAATCCATCCGACTCCCATAACTCCTCGGACTCAATCCGGAATAACCAACCAGAACACAGTAAAATCAGTTAGTGCAAAAATATATTTAAATCTCAAAGTTTGTTTGGAGAAATACTTACAACACTAAATATTAATTTTCGGAGGATCACGGAAGCGCTAGAAGCCACGAAACAACAACCGAACAATATAAAAATACACTGGCCGTGGTCTCAAAAACTCACTTTTGAAAGAGGTCAAACCAAGACTTAAAATTGATAGGGTAGGGCCTAGGGAGGTCGGTGAAGCTAATGGTGGTGGATTTTAACCGTGGGTGGTGGCGCAAGTGGTGGTTTAAGGCCAAAAAGGGGTAAATCGAAAATATATATAGTGGGGTTTCACTGGTGACGGATCGAAGCTAGGGTTGGGTCCATTAGGTAGCTAGGAGGTTAGGAAAGATTTGGTGAAGAAATGGTGGCCGGAGGTGGCTCGACGGCGGCGCAGCGATGCAAGAATGCCGCTGCTTGGAACGGGAAATGGAGGCTAACGGCGGTGCTAGCCGGCCTGAGATTTGAGGGGTTCGGTCGCTGGTCAGTGGGGAGTCGATTCGGCCGGGCCGTCAGGCACACGGAGGTAGGTGGTGGCGGCTGGGAAGAAGAAACCGAAGCACGGGGAGAGAGAAAGAGAAACGGAAGAGAGAGAGATCGAGCGGGAGAAATGCCGAAACAGAAAGAAAGAAAAGAAAGAAAAGAAAGAAAAGAAAAAGAAAAGGGGAAAAGAAAATATGGAAAAAAAAAATGAGATCCAATCCTCATAATTTGGGTCACAAAAATGATCCAACGAAAAAGATTTCAAAATAGTAAATTAAATAAAATAATTCAAACGCAGTGAAAGGCTTAAATAGACCAACAATAATTTTAAAACTCATAAACAAACTAATATAAACTAAATATCACTTTAAATGCAAAATAGTAAATAATAATAAGAAAGCATATGATAAAATAATTTTCACGACTTAAAATATTATATAATAACATAATAAAACCCCTATAATTTTAAAACAAGAGAACCGATCTGTAAATTCATTAAAATAATCCTTTAGTGAAAATACACTAAAATACGGGGTGTTACAATTCTTACATCTCAATTTATTTGTAAGAAATGAGAGACTTAACATATCAGGTTTCGATTACATGTTAAACCCAACTGTACAGTACATTCCGATCAAAGATACACTCTTTTGCTGAAAATCATGTTAAGGAAAACTCGACGTAATTAGGAAGACAAGAGCCACCCCATGAGGGAGTGACGGCCCTCTTGATGAGGGTTGGCCTCTTGAACTCTTGATTTGCTATCTTATTATTCATGTGTTGTTTAGTTTTACTTTCTTGTCATTTGTTCAGCTTTTTTTCGCTAATTTTCTTTATGGAAAAGGCCGGGATAGATGCCATGATTCAATTAATTAATTGATGCTAATTGCTAGTGTAATGTACCAAGGAACTGAAAAGTACTTATGATGGAACCCTCATTGCATTATGAAATACAATACAAGGTGTACAACTTTTATTACATTAACATTTTTAAACACAACATTGTTACAAGTTACATCCAACTACAGAAATTTAGTAAAAGAGGGACAACCAAAATAAGGTACCGAATGATCTAGTCTACAACATTATTACCCAACATTAATAGGCATATAGAAGTTCACGAAAGGATCTAATTGATTTATATAAATCAATTATTGTCAACTTAACTACTTATCGACCATCATCTGGGGGTTTCATGAGTTGGTTTATCATGCTATCATGTCCACTAACTACACTTACAGAAGAACTAGCGCCAATATCAATGTTTAAAGAGAGTGTAGTTGTACTGAGTAAGTATTTTGTTTCTTCTGTGGTTTCATTATCCTTTCCCCATGAATGCTTTTCCATAATTCTCAATCCTTCTAGCTCTGATGCCACTTCCATCATAGTGGGCCTGTCCTCCCCTCTTAACCTTAAGCACGCTTTGGCAAGATTAGCAACTTCCATTATTGGCTCAATATTAGCCTCATTGACAATGTGATCCTCAAGAATGTGAAGTAGACGATCCTCTTTCACTGCAGAACCAAAATACATTGCTAGGTTTTTATAACTTTCAGGCCTATTGGAAGAAATTGCCTCTTCACCTGTCAGTAGCTCTGCCAACACAACACCAAAGCTGTACACATCACTTTTTTCTGTTAGCTGGCCAGTTTGGAAGTATTCAGGGTCTAAGTACCCTAGGGTTCCTTGCACCAAGGTGGTTATTTCTATTTGATCAAGAGCTATCAACCTTGAAGCTCCAAAGTCAGCAATTTTTGCTGTGTGGTTATCATCTAATAGTATATTTGTACTTTTCACATCTCTATGTATAATTGGTATAGAAGTTTCATAATGTAGGTATGCAAGGGCTCTTGCTGTTTCTGTTGCTATCTTCAAACGTCTTTCCCATGAAAGCGAAGAAGCACGACTTATATCATGAATATGGTCAGAAAGAGTCCCATTTGTGATGAATTCATAAACAAGTAAGGGAACTTCTGTTTCAAGACAACAACCTATTAGTTTAACCACATTTCTATGATTGATTTGGGTAAGCAAAATCACCTCATTTATGAATTGCTCGATTTGGCTCTTATCACAGATTTTGGACTTTTTTATGGCAACTTCTTTGTTATTGGATAATACACCTTTGTAAACAGTTCCATAACCCCCTTTGCCAAGGACTCTACTCTCATCATAATTGTTGGTGGCCTTTTTAAGCTCATCATTACTAAAGATTTTCGTTGTCTCCATAGACCTTCCATGATTCAAAATATGTTCTTGTAACATTAAGCCACCATTTTGTTGGAAGTGCTTTTCTTGGAGTTTGATGAGCTTCCTTCTTTTCAATCCCAAAAGTACTGAAGAACCCCCCAAGAGCAAGACTAGGAGACTTATGCTGATGCCTGCAGAAAATGAATTCTCAAGTAAAATTGTCACTAAAATCCAATGTTTCATTATTCAAGTTTGAGAAGTGCCATAGACACAAAGAGATTTTGTAAAAATAAACTCATAAACTGATGTGACATGTTATATAATAGATCTATTGTACAATGAGAGTAGTTTTACAATCTGATGAATTACATCAAGCCACGTTATTGTGAATTTACTTTTATAAAATTATTTTGTGGCTAAAACATTTCTCTTAATGTTTGTTCAATACTAGTATTATCTGCTTTACAGTTTACAATAATTTTGAACCAAGTTAATTAAGAACCAATATTTAGGATGACTCAATGAATATTTGAGCTAGAAAGTATTTACATGATTGATTACCTCATAAGTTAGCATAGTTATATCTACCTTTGAGAGCTTTCAAATTATGTGGTACTTGATGTTAAAGCCAAAATGATAAACTATTTCAAATCGATATGGTGAACCAATATATTTTCAATTGTCTTTAATATTTATTATGGATACTGGTAGATTTATTCACTTTTGTTAAAAAATGAAAAGTGCGGAACTTGCACAACTTAAAACTATAAAAATCACTTATATATACTTACACAATGCAATAATGATATTCTTAGAATTGCTTGGTTTAGGAATAACGGAAGTGCAACTACTTCCATTTCTCCACCCATCTCCTTGGTACCCCTTGGGGCAAGAACAGTTGTAAGACCCCACATGATTGACGCATGCATTATCAGCACACCCATGATTTGGAGTTTTACACTCATCAATATCTGAAACAGTACCATGAATAAAGCCCATGTCAAAACTCATCCATCGTAGCAAAAAAAAATCTTCAATATGATGTCATTTACAGGAAAATTAATCAACTCCAATTCATTTTTTCTATGTTTATTTAATGACTTTTATAGTATAGTTTTTCTATTAAGTTTTTCTAAATCGATCATTTAAATAATTTTTTATTTATTTTAAATATTTCTTCTAACTACTAATAAATTTATAATATCATTGTATGTTTTGATATTTGCAATATTTCTCTATATACAATGTCATATAATTTTGTACTATACACAAAAAAAAAAATTATAAGCCAAAGAAAAATAAAAATTGATTCAAAATATAAAACAAAATGTGGTTACACTATGAGAATATAATCAATTATATTATAAAAATATTCTCAAAATATTTTTGGATATATTATGAAATATTCATTTTAATAATTATGAATGAATATTTTTAAATATATTATAAAATATTCATTTTCTATATATATTTATAAAATGTATTCTTGGAATATATATGGATTTGACGGAACATCACATGAAAATTGAGCCTAAAGAAAACAAAGAAATTAAGGAAGATCTAAGAAATTATCAAATTAATGCATATATAGAACATGAATTATGTACCTTTGCAACCACCAGAGAGGTATGGGTTTCCGTAATAGCCTGAGGAGCAGTTGCAGCGATACCCATGACCATTTGTGGAATTGTAACATTCACTATTCATTGCCTTACATGCGTATCCTATAGTATTCTCCTTAGCATCTTCGCATGTCTCATTTCCAATTGCCCAATCTAGCACCAAGGGAAAAGCATATTTATTCTGCATATTCTGAAGATCTAAGGTTGAAAAGTTGTATTCTTTTTTTTCCACCACAAAGGCGAAACCACATGGATTGAATTCACTCACTGTGGAGTGGTTGAAAAAGCTGCCAACCTCGACAATAATATCTTTCATTCCGTCTGGGATTGGAGTCTGGCAACAGCCTACGCCAGAGCAAGACCCGTTAACCATGTTGTCGATGCGGTCACAGACTAACACGCATCCTGTTGTATAATTCTTTTCTGAGGCGCCTGAACTTTCAATGAACCCCAAAGTGTCGCAACCGACGGCGACGAACACGTTTTTTGTATACGAGATGGGAAACTCTCGCAGGTTGAGAGAGGTAGACGTTTTGCTGGAATTGTAGCAATTATGGGCTATATAAGTTGAGATTCGCAGTTCACCATCCAATGATATGTTGAGTACGTCTATGTTGCCTTCGCGTAGAAATGGTGTATAAGTAATCGTCTCGGAGTCGGAGGAGGAGTTACAAGTAATGAGAAAAGTTGGGTCACGGTAGCAGCCTTCGGATGTTCCAAATGGGTAGGGGATTTCAAGCGATCCACATTTTCTGTTGCAGTTGGGATTGGGTTCACACTACAAGAAAACAGGGCTTTTTCAGCGATTTTTAAATCTTCGCAAAATAAATCGTCGCAAAAAGTAATATTTCTGGCGATTTTGAAATTCGCCGCTCAATTTCAGCTGGAATTTGGAAAATGGAAGGGAGAAATTTTTTTGCAGCGACTTTTAGATCTTTTGCGGCGAATTTTATTCGCCGCAAAAGATATTTATACTATAGCGGCATTAGTTCCATTGAATAGAAAGAAATCGCTGCAAGATTTGTTTATTGTGGCGAAAATTATCGCCGCAATTTTATATTGCGGCGAATTTGTGTGTCGCTGCAAGGAAGTAGTCCGAACAATTGTTTTTTTTCGCTGTAAATGCTATATGGCGGCGACGGTTCTATCTATTGTAGCGATATTATGTCGCCGCAAGGAACTAATTTAATTCCCCCACTTGTTTAATTTCCTCATTTCCCTCCCGTCTCCCCCGACTTCCCCCCTCTCTCCTCTTCTCCCTCTTCTCTCTCAAGCCTCCGCCGCGCACAACCCACGCCGCCGCGCACGACCCCACCATGCCAAATCCACCTCATTTCGACGGCCACTCCCTCCTTCTCCGCCCAGCCCCCCGCCGATCTTTCCTTTTCCCCCCAGATCTGGCCTCGCCTCTCTCTCTCTCGGATTTCTCTACATTGCCGCCACTAGGGGCGCGATTCGCCACCACCCACAACTCGACGCTGTCTCCAGTACTCGGTCGAAGCCCCCTTCTTCTCCACGCAAGGTCAGGCCAGATCCAAACACGCCAGAGGTCTCTCTCTCTCTTTTTTTCTCTGCACCCGATTTGGATTTTGCCCAAGTTTATATTGTGGGTTGTTTTCATTCGCTTATTTGTTAGAAACAGAGTCTGGGTTTTTTAAATGAAGAATTTTTGGGAGTTCTTTATTGATTCATGAAAAAAGATTTGTATTTCAAGTTGCATGTTGCGACTTTCTTTGGGTTTAGAAAATCATATACTCTTGTTTTCTATTTTAAATTTCTTGTTCGTTGAACTGGTAAACATGAACGAAATCAGAAATTCGTTAAAGAAAATATATCTTTTTTTTAAGGTAGGATGCTGTTGCTTCGGCATTTTGCAAATTGGGCTCTTGGACATTAATTTTGAACTTGTTTGCAGTGCATGAATATTGAATTGATTCAGTGTTTTGTGCGTCATATCACATGTGGGTTTGATCTGTTTTTCTTTTTTGATTTTCTGTTGTTTCCATGGATTCAGTTATAATTATTTTAATACTTCCAGGGAATATCAATTTGTACATCTACTATGTAATGAGTTTGATTAAAGCTACTTATAAAAAAAAATGAGTTTGATTAAAGTTATCATGAGTTTGGAAAGCATTGTCAAGTTGTGGTATGAGGGCAAAAAATAAATAAGTTAAAGTTAACAAGCTAGAAAAAAAACAGCAGGATTAAGAAAATCATATATGAGCATCTATTCTTTACACCTTAATTATGTTGCTACTTTAGAATCACCAAAAGATCATTATCTTATCTACTTCAAATTGTGGAACACCCTTAAAAACATAAGAAGGGAATTTGTTGCTTGTGGCTTTTCAAAAGATTAGGAGTTTGTGTTATTAACGCATTAGGAGTAAATATATTATATTGAGTATAAAACGAACTATTGCTACTGGTCTGTCTAGTAAATACATTTCCTTGCTTAATTTCCATGGAAATCTGTTAAACACATGCACCAGCTGAATATAATATGACTTACATTAGGAAATTCTTTTTTTTTTTTTTTATTTGAATATGATAATGAACTTCCATTCATGAAGAAACATTACAAAGTTTTCCTCATATAACCTTATTCACAATTTACTCAGCACCCTCCTCAGTCCAATATTGAAATTCATTCTAAGATAATGGAAATTTATATAATATATGTGCAACCTCGTTGCCTTCCCACAGTCATTTTGGTGCATGCAGCCTTTAATTAGTCCTTTTTTTTTTAATTTTTGTTTTAAGGTTTCTACTTTTATTTTTAAGAACTGCATGGTTTAGTAATTCTCTATTTTTTTAGGCTTGCTTCTACAATATATGTATGTACATATATATACATATCAATATGTGCCCCTTTTGATCATAGACTGCATTGAGTTTGTTGATAATATCACAGGTGGCAAATTATAGAAAATGATACTATACCCATCAAAGTTTGATGACAAGTTCCTACTTCCTAATTCATACAAACTACAGGACATACTTAAACTATAAAAATCTCTTAACAATCTCTTCAAATCTCTTACCATATGCTGGTTGGACAAGTATATCTGAACTGATTATTGTTCTCTTTCCTATCTTTAATATTGGTCTCTATATATATGTTTCTGGTATTAATATTAGATTCTGGGAAATATATCATGGCATTTTCTTTATGCAGTCTTTTTTATTTCTTACAATTAGCATTTTCACCAACATTATGCTCACCCATGGGTGCATTGATATTATTTGAGTCTGTGCAGCCATATGTGTGATGATTTGATGAAAAGCAAACTTAACTTGAATTATTCCTATGCTGAGCATGCTCCTTAAACAAATATAGTCCTTTTTATGGTGCTTTCTCTTCCATTTGAGTGCTACTTACTAGTTTTTATGATGATCAATTTTTGTATGCGCAGAATTTGATGCATTGACAGGAAGTAAGATCTCTTCTATCGACATTGGTGCACCTGTTGTACGTATGTCTTACAGTCCTACAAGTGGGCATGCTGTAATTGCCATCCTTGAGGTTGGTCCCAAATACATCCTCCTGTTTAGGATTTTTGAATTGGGTTAAATATTCAAGCATTTCCTCATGCAGGAATAATTTTTTGGGAATTTTGAAGTGCTAATGGTTGGAATTTTTTACTATCCATGTATTGTTATAAAGGACGCACTGAAGTGTTTTCTTGACATCCTTGAATTAAAACGCGCCGCAAATAGGTTTTATAGACATGTATATTTTTATAGGCGAGGACGAAAATCGTCGAGAAATATTTATTGCGGCGAAAGTGTGTTTTGGTGCTGTGATTTGGTGCTGAAAGTGTGTTTTGGTGCTGTGATTTTGGGTATTTCCAGATTAAATCACCAAGGCTACTAACGCTGGTAATCATCATTCTCTCTCTCTCTCTCTCTCTCTCTCTCATTTTACACCTTGACTCTGAAATACAAGGCCTTCACTCGACACTCTATCTTTCTCTCCAGTGCAGATTTTTGCTGTGTGATTTTTGTGCTGCATTTTCGTGAGTCCCTGAAGCATGTCCATCCGTTTTATTGTGCTTTGCTAGGAGTTTTTGTAATTCTTGCATGTCCCAGCTGCTTAATCCCATGCTAACAACTAAATAATGACTCACTACCTAGCTAATAACCCAAATGCATATAGGATTTTCTATCGATCTGCATAACAGATTAAATGAATATTTATTTTTGTGATAATTTGAGGTGGGTTCATTAATTGCAACTTACTTGAATCGAACTACCTACTGTGGCTTGGCAAGCTAGGCTCATTAAAACTACCCCTAGTACATGAACATATGGTAGGTGTCTTGATCAGGTTTATTATGGCCAATCTACCCTGTAAGTTGGAAAATTCAGGACCTTTAATTAGTACTTTTTATAAATTTTTCCTTTTTGCCTAGTTGTTGTTTTGTTTTAAGGTTTATACTTTTATTTAATAAGAACTGCATGGTTTGGATATTCTCTAATTTTTTTGGCTTGCTTATACAATATATGTACATACCCATATATATACATATCAATATGTGTCCCTTTCGGTTATAGACTGCATTGAGTTAGTTGATAGTATCACATGTTAAAGCATTGCAAAAAGCCATACTGTAGAATCTAAGTTTGATGACTAGTTCCTACTTCCTAATTCATACAAATTACAGTCCATGATTAAACTATGAAAACTGGAATTTACATGGGACCAAACAACAACAACAATTTCATATGCCATGGGACCAAACAATTGTTCTTTTAAATTCTGGATGAAACCCAGTGTGTTGCTAGTTCTCTAAGTAGAGTCAAATTTTGATTCTGAATATTTTTCAAGAAAAAAGCTGATATTCGATTTGTATGTATTTTGGCATCTCCACTTACATTGGCAATGAGACAGCTGCACTTGCCGTTTGATTTATGGTCAGTTTGCAGGTGAGTTATTTGAATACTTGGGCACTTTTTGCTGATTTTAAAAACTCGTTGATTGGAATGAAAGTTGGTTCTGTTGAGGTGCTGCTGTAGTTACATTATATATTGCCTTCTAGAAATATAAACTACAATGAATAATATTCTCTGTTGTAAAGATGATGAGAATTTGCTTATTCATGGCATTTGCAGAGCTTGGCATTCAAAGCAACTTCTTTTTCTTAGTTTTTGGCATGAATAGGTTTGGATTAGTAGTTTTTTGGGTAATGATCTAAGGTTCTATTCTCTTGAACCTTTGAGAAACACTGCTAGTACAAACTACCTACCACTAATGTCACTTGATGTGTTGAAGTCAATAGCGATTTTGGACTGTTATAGAGATGGATAAAATGCTAAGGAAGATGAAATGACCGAAATATACATATTGTTAAAAATCACTTCGCACAAGAAAAACTAAATTAATGTTCAACCACCCTTAAAGCCACGCACCGCATAATATGGGAAACACGTTGGCTTTCTCTCTCAATTTAAGATCACATGTGATTTCAAATGTCTCCTTCCCACTATCCTAATTTTCAAAGAGCAATTAATTCATGACTTCATGTAATCTCATTGATAAAGCATTCTATTTATATGCCTTTTCTGTTGATGTCTGAGTAATAGGAGGGTCCTATGTACAATGTTTTTAGTCAAACCTTGTTCTACATGCATGATCTAGCTAGCTAGCATTCAAATGCAGAAAATAATTGTGCTAAATATTTATATGTTCGAAGGAGTACTTATTCATATAAAATTAATGTTAAAACCAATGATATTCTTTTTGGTTATTTATGTTGAGCACATGATAAATATGAAGAGAAACACCATGCTACAAGTCAAATCTTCCCATAGAAGGTATCTATACAAACAAGCATGGATCGTTATAATTAAAATAGATGACAAATGCCAATTACTTCTTGAAATATCTAGGATCAGCTTTACTTTGTTGTTTATGACTTGTAGCACTGATCATCTTCTTAATAATGACTAGATAATTATTGATCTATATATATATATATGTTAAAGGACGTGAGCAAATGGTTTACATGAGTAGCTAGGCCTCACCTGTGTTCCCCATTGGATAAGTCTCTAATTAGGTGATTGGCTCATGGGTGTGTGGGACTGTTGTAAGGGGGCCACTTGTCAGCCTGGGATTGGCCTATGGCACGCGCGGGAACTCATTAAAATGATATATATATATTTTTATGCAGGAACTTTTCCATGCTTCTAGTCTTGTACCTTTTTTTTTTTTCAATTTTGTTGCCTAGGGTGGGGTAAGTACTTTCTGCACTACTTTTGCTAGATTAGCTTTTTCTTTCCTTTGCCTGCAGCCATTCAGAGTAGAAGCAGGTTGATTTTCCCTCCATTTCTTTTGCTTGTTAACCATTTAATAAGAAATTAATTGAGTTAAATTAATTTCTTGAAGTGAATCTCAGATTGTACTCTCTCTCTCTCTCTCTCTCTCTCTCTCTCTCTCTCTCTCGTGTGTGTACGAGATCGTGTGGGGCGGTTGTGTGAGTAAATATTACGTGGCTAGGAAAAAGGTCTGAGTATGTTTCACTGTTTCAAGAAGAGTAATTGAGGCAGTTACATGGAAATGGTAGACGACAAGTCCAGATTAATGTGAAAGGAAAAAAGAGACAACTATGGTTTGTGGGATAAGCTGATTTTCTGAAAGATGAATTGTTAATGTTGTTGAAAGTTGAAATTGCCCACAGTTTTAATCAGCCATTGTGTGGTCATTTATGTTTCTTAACTTCCTGATCTTCTTGTCGTTTATAAGTCCACGATGAAGCAAGTTCATTTGAGCCAAACATAGATTTGTCTTTTAAACAATTTTAGTAATATACAAAACGACTTCATAGACTTCGGGGGCCAGAAGCTGTCATAGAAAAGTCATCGGAGTGTCAAATAATAAATGACTTAGTGGTTGGACACCATCGCATGTTTTTGATTGTTGATGTTAGCATAGAAGTTAAGTCCTATAGTTCATGAGCTTTTTTGGTCATGGCCTTCTTTGTACATTTTGATTGAGTAGATTGTGCTTGAGTTTGACTATGGCTATCAAATATCATAGATGTATGTATTTAGTAAAGCACAAGAGAATTATATAAAAATCTTATGTGATTTGTTGATTACTTAATTCTAATGTTGCATGGCGCTTGGAGCCCAAATGAACTTTACCGGAGGAAGATCCTTGAAACTCATCGATGTTTCATGACACAATACTCTGGTCACGTTATATAAAACATGAGCGTGTGAGACCTATAAAAAAAAATTCTAATGTTGCAGTACTCTAACAAATGGCTTAAATATATTACCATTTTGATTTTTAAACATTCTTTTATTATATTTTGTGGATTTTCTGTTATTATGCATTATCTTTAAAAATATGCTTACATCAATCATTGTACCTTGAGTTTAGCCTCTAGATGGCATTTTCACCAACATTATGCTCACCCATGAAAGCATTGATATTATTTGAGTCTGTGCAGCCATATGTGTGATTTTTTTGATGAAAAGAAAACTTAACTTGAATTATTCCTATGCTGAGCATGCTCCTTAAACAAATATAGTCCTTTTTATGGTGCTTTCTCTTCCATTTGAGTGCTACTTACTAGTTTTTATGATGATCAATTTTTGTATGCGCAGAATTTGATGCATTGACAGGAAGTAAGATCTCTTCTATCGACATTGGTGCACCTGTTGTACGTATGTCTTACAGTCCTACAAGTGGGCATGCTGTAATTGCCATCCTTGAGGTTGGTCCCAAATACATCCTCCTGTTTATGATTTTTGAATTGGGTTAAATATTCAAGCATTTCCTCATGCAGGAATAATTTTTTGGGAATTTTGAAGTGCTAACTCATGTGTTAAAGTGACTAATGGTTGGAATTTTTTACTGAGATTATTGTTATAAAGGACGCACTGAAGTGTTTTCTTTTGTCTTGTTTGTACACTTTCTTATAAGGAATTTCCTATAGTTTATCTCTTTTATTTCTTTAAAGTGGCAAAAGAAATTGGCTTTGATAGAAGTGGCAAAAGAAGTGAAGGGGGGGAAGTGGGACTGGTGGGTGGTTTGGTCAAGGTTCCTATTTGGTTGTTGTTTTTTGTTAAGCCCCAACAAAACAAATCTGGGTGATGGATATTGAACGTGATTGATGGATTATATTTTTTTGAGACATGCTTACATACTTCTATCGCTGACATTATTTTGCTTTAAACAAATAGGAACGGTTTTTATATGCAGGCTCTATGTATTTTATTTCCATCAATCTTTATAGAGAAGTTAATGCACTTTCCTTTATAACTAATCTAATGGTGTGTACTGATCCAATTTATCTTTAACTGTCAGATTGGAGTTTGTCAGATGGAAGCATCAAATATCCCACAAGTATGAGGGCATTGATGCAATGTGTGTAATCTGTTTTATTGTTCTGCCCACCCCTCATGCCCAGGTGCAGATTTTATATATTTGACTAGATAATTTATATAAAAGTGGAGTAGCACAATTGACATATTTGAATGATGTATTATCAGATATTTAGGGGTTAAAGTGTAAGTTTTGGATTTCCAATTGGTCTACCCCATGGATATACCCCATAACTACATTAATGTGAATTCCCCACCTCAATGGATGAACTGAATGTCATTAATTTATGAAATTAGATGGAAAGTTCAATCTTTTTAATGAAACTTCAATCTTTTTCTTTTATGTTTTCCTATTTCTAAGTATTTAATATAGGTATGGGTACTATTGGATAAACACTCTTAACACTCCACAGTTTTAATGAGATGATATTAATTTTCTGTGTATATTTAAGTGCAGTTTATTTTATGCTTTTAATATTTATCTTATTATTTCAGGTCATTTACTCAAATAATATTCTAAAAAATTAGAAGATATTAAGTAATATTGTTTAGTTAATTACCTGAAATAATAAGATATTTGCTTGTGTAAATTAGAAATATAATGGTTGAGGAAGGGCGGAAATGAGGCCTCAGGAACGTCTGGGCGCAAGGAAAAAGCAAAAAAAAAAAAACACAAAAATACACAATTTGCGGCGAACATGAGTCGTCGAAAATAGTGTAAATAATCGAAGTTCAAACCTATTTGCGGCGATTCTAACGCGCCGCAAATACAGATGACAGACATCTATTTTTTTTTATAGGCGATGACAAAAATCGTCGATAATACATAATTGTGGCAATTTCTAGCTTTTTTGCGGCGAATAAAAGACGTTGCGAATAACCTATTTCACGGCGTAATGAATAATATCGTTGCAAATATAAAGTTGTTTCCGGCGAAAAATATAATATTTGCAGCGATAATTATTCGTAACAAAAAAGCTATAGCGACGATTATAGAAAAATCGCTGATACAATCTTGGACTTATAGCGGCGATTAATTGGCTATTTACGGCGATTTTGTTTCGTTGCTGTTACTAACTCTCGGCGATTTCGCGTGAACTTGGACCCTCTTTTTTCGGCGTTTTTATTGGCTTTTTCCGGCGACCAATAATCGCCGAAAATAATATTTTTCCAGACGATTTTTTCTTTTCGCTATAAATGCTCTGAATCGTCACTTTAAAATCGTCGAATGTGCGGCGATTTAAAAATCGCCGAGAGATGTCAACACCAGCGATTTTGGTGGTTATTTTCGACGATTTTGAGCGCTGAGAAAGGCCTGATTTCTTGTAGTGGATCAGCTGCTGCTACAAATATTGTTGTAGAAATTACAAGTACCCCAAGCAGGAGTTTTATAGCTTGTTGCTGCAGAAGAACAGTTTCAAGCAAGGAGGACATAGTTAATTGCCTTTTTCAGTGTCTCTAATATTCTTTCTTCGTTCATTCGTAGTAGTTAACTTAGAAGAAGATGCCCTTCTCTTTATAGAAGGCAACTATTAGTACTCATCATTGAACTAGTCAAGAATTTTTTTTTTAGTATTTTTTTTCCTTTTTTGAACTAGTCAAGAAAACATATTCGGTTTCCTAAGCTAGTCTCCATCAAGATGTCCCTTTTATTTATTTATTTCTCCCAAGAAAGTTAAGAAAAACACGTTTTTAAAGATTGTCAAGAAAATTAATATCTCACTTCTTTGAAAAGTATTTATAATTGGGTGGCAATGGTGGAACACGTTGATCCTTAATTAGGGGCCGGAGCCATGGCCTCCCATTTTTTTCAAAAAACAAAATATCAAAATCCTTTAGATTTTATTCCTAATTCTATAAATATAGAAAATAGCTCCCAAAAGATTTATAATCCCTTTTATGCTTTCCAAAATTTTCAAAAATTTTAATATACATAGAAATATCTCTCTAATTGTTAATTTCCTACATTCCCTAAATTTTTTTATAATTTCTATATATTATCTATTTTTAAAGATTTGGCCCCACCAAAATTAAATTAAAGTAAGTTTAGGAGAAATAATAAACTTATTAATATGGATCTCAAAGACTTTTATTTTATAGTATTAGGCTTCTTAATATGAAATTCAAAATGAAAATATAAGAAAAATCATTTAAAGTTGATGATTTATATTAAAAATAATAAATGAGAGGTTTTATCTTATAGATTTGATTGAGTAAAAAAAGTTGAACATATATCGGTGGCATGGAAAAAGTTTAGATTTACAGAAATAATATTTTAAGCTTATGTACTTGATAGATGCTAACTCGGTAAGGTCTTTATTGCTGAATTTTAAAATGACTTGGAGAGTTTAAAAATATTATAAAGATAAAAAAAAAAAAAAAAAAAAAAAAAAAAAAAAAAACCCGTAGGAATTGAGTAAAGAAATTAATGGGCTCCACACCAGGACAAGCATGCATATCCAGAAGGTTGACGAAGACTTTAATTGACAGTCACACATGTGCCTATCAGCTCTTTTCCAATCTTAATTATTCTCTCAACTTTTGTGCCAAAATCAAAAGGAAAGCCAAATACATTTTCATGTTTGGATTTTAGCATGGAAATTAATAGAATCCAATATTATTTGTGACCACTATTTTCAACGAATAAGAGTCTACATGTTGCAACAACAAATCAATGCAGCATCCAACTTTGTAAAAACAAAAATATCTGTGAATTTACGATGTCTGCACCCTTAAGGAATACACTTTCTTTTTTCTTTGTTGATAGACATTCTAGGATCAAATCAGTGGCCTATAATTTTATCTTAAAATAAAGTTGAAAATCAAGCTAAAGAATTAGGCTAAGAAGAGAGATAGGAAAAAGGCTGAGGCTCCTAAAAGAAAAAAGACTCAAGACTCCTAAATGAAAGGAATTCAAAGGACGAGTTAGACTCAATCATTTTAGAAAAATATACCTCTATATAATTAGGAGATCTCCACAAATCTGACACATCAAACTCACCACACATAATAACTCTAAATGATTTTCTCGAAATCCCTCTATTGTATTGTGAGATATCTGATGTCATGATAGAGTGTAAAATTGTTCATTATAATAAATTTCACCCTCAAACAATCCGTGGATGTTGGCATTATGCCGAACTACGTTAATCTCTGTGTTTCACTTAATTAGTTTTTATTTACTTATTTACTATTCATTTTATATATGAATGAACACGAATAATACCATATCAATACCCGAATCATAAACTTTGGTCAGAGATCATTGTTTCATCCCTTTCAGTCTGTTGTGTAAATTAAAGCATTCATTATTGGTGTCGTACGTGAGATCAACTAATTTTCTGCATCAAAATTAGAAGAATGATATTTTTCAACGTCACGAGATCATCTCCAAATTAACAAATAAGATTTCTTCGATTTTAATATATTATTTTTTCTTTTATTTCTTTTATTTAGTCCAACTTGTTTTTTATTTTTTGAATACTAGTCCAACTTGTTAAGCGGGCTCTACACTCGGACAAGCGTGCATATCCGGAAGGTTAACGAAGACCTTATAGGACACGTATACCAGTCAACTCTTTCCCATTATAAATTATTCTCGACTTTTGTGCCAAAATGAAAAAGAAAGCCAAATACATTTCCAATTTTGGAATTTAGCATGGAAATTAATAGAATCCAAGACTTTTTGCGACAATTATTTTCATCGAAAATGCTTTGTTTGATTATGCAGTAGAGATGAAATGAGATATTTTATTGAAAGTTAAATAAAATATTATTATAATATAATAATATTATTTTTATTATAAAATTTGAAAAAATTGAATTATTTATTTTATATTTTATGTGAGAGTTTGAAAAAGTTGTAATAATGAGATCATATGAGATAGTTTAGTTTTGTGTAATCAAACCAGTCTTAAGAGTCTACATGTTGCACCAACAATGCAATGCAGCATCCAACTTTGTAAAAACAAAAATATCTGTGAATTTACAGTGTCTGCACCCTTGAAGGAAAGCACTTTCTTTACTCTTTGTTGATACACATTATAGGGGTCAAATCAGCAGTCTATAATTTACCCCTAAGATAAAGTCGAAAATCAAGCTAAAGGATTAGACTAAGAACGGATAAGGAAATATACTCATCTAAAAAGAAAAAGACTCAGACTCCTAAAAAGAAAGGAGTTCACAAGGCAAGTTGGCCTCAATTATTCCAAGAAAATAAATCTCTATATAATAAGGAGATCCCCACAAATCTGACAGGCTCTCCACAGAAGCTCCCTATGCCAAACTCTAGCATATATAGCGACTCCAAAGAATCTTCCCTAAATTCCTCCATTGTATTATGAGATATGAGAGCCCATGATAGTTTGTAAAATTGCTCATTATAATGGATTTCACCCCCAAACAACCCGTGAATGTAGGCATTACGATGAACCACGTTAATTTTTGTGTCTCTTTTTATTAGTTTGTATTTGCTTATTTATTATTCATTTGATATATGGGTGAATGGGAAGAACACTGTATCAACGCCCGAATCATTAACCTGGGTTGGGGATTATTCTTTCCTCCCTTCCAATTTGTTATGCAAATTAAGACATTAACCCTTGTTGCCATCTGTGACATCAACTAATCTTCTACACCAAAATTGAAAGATGGATATTTTTCGACTCATGAGATCGTCTCCACAAAATATTTTGTTAACTTTTGTGCCAAAATCAAAGAAAAAGCCCGAATACATTTATAGAAGGCAACTATCAGTAATTTAGTACTCATCATTGAATTAGTCAAGAATTTTTTTTTTTTTTTATACTTGTTTCCTTTTTTGAACTAGTCAAGCAAACATATTCCTTTTCCTAAGCTAGTCTCCATCAAGATGTCCCTTTTATTTATTTATTTCTCCCAAGAAAGTTAAGAAAAACATGACGTTTTTAAAGATAGTCAAGAATATTAATATCTCATTTCTTTGAAAAGTATTTATAATTAGGTGGCAATGGTGGAGCCACGTTGATCCTTAATTAGGGGCCGGAGCCATGGCCTCCCATTTTTTTCAAAAAACAAAATATCAAAATATCCTTTAGATTTTATTTCCTAATTCTATTAATATAGAAAATAGCTTCCAAAAGATTTATAATCCCTTTATGCTTTCCAAAATTTTATAAAATTTTAATATACATAGAAATATCTCTCTAATTGTTAATTTCCTACATTCCCTAATTTTTTTTATAATTTTTATATATTATCTATTTTTAAAGATTTGGCCACACCAAAATTAAATTAAAATAAGTTTAGGAGAAATAATAAACTTATTAAGATGGATCTCAAAGACTTTTATTTTATAGTATTAGGCTTCTTAATATAAAATTCAAAATGAAAATATAAAAAAAATCATTTAAAGGTGATGATTTATATTAAAAATAATAAATGAGAGGTTTTATCTTATAGATTTAATTGGTAAAAAAAGTGGAACATATATCGGTGGCATGGAAAAAGTTTAGATTTACAGAAATAATATTTTAAGCTTATGTACTTGATAGATGCTAATTTTAAAATGACTTGGAGAGTTTAAAAATATTATAAAGATAGAATAAAAAAAAAAAAAAAGACCCGTAGGAATTGAGTAAAGAAATTAATGGGCTCCACACTGACACTAGGACAAGCATGCATACCCAGAAGGTTGACGAAGACTTAATTGACAGTCACACATGTGCCTATCAGCTCTTTTCCAATATTAATTATTCTCTCAACTTTTGTGCCAAAATCAAAAGGAAAGCCAAATACATTTTCATGTCTGGATTTTAGCATGGAAATTAATAGAATCCAATATTATTTGTGACCACTATTTTCAGCGAATAAGAGTCTACATGTTGCACCGACAAAGCAATGCAGCATCCAACTTTGTAAAAATAAAAATATCTGTGAATTTACAATATCTGCACCTTTGAAGGAAAGCACTTTCTTTACTCTTTGTTGATACACATTATAGGGGTCAAATCAGCAGCCAATAATTTATCCATAAGATAAAACCGAAAATCAAGCTAAAGGATTAGACTAAGAACGGATAAGGAAATATACTCACCTAAAAAGAAAAAGACTTAGACTCCTAAAAAGAAAGGGGTTCACAAGGTAAGTTGGACTCAATTATTTCAAGAAAATAGATCTCTATATAATAAGGAGATCCCAACAAATCTGACAGGCTCTCCACAGAAGCCCCCTATGCCAAACTCTAGCATATATAGCGACTCCAAAGAATCATCCCTAAATCCCTCCACTGTATTATGAGATATGAAAGCCCATGATAGTTTGTAAAATCACTCATTATAATGGATTTCACCCCCAAACAACCTATGAATGTAGGCATTACGATGAACCACGTTAATTTTTGTTTCTCTTTTTATTAGTTTGTATTTGCTTATTTATTATTCATTTGATATATGGGTGAATGGGAAGAACACTGTATCGACGCCCAAATCATCAACGTGGGTTGGGGATTATTCTTTCCTCCCGTCCAATCTATTATGCAAATTAAGGCATTAACCCTTGTTGCCGTCTATGACATCAACTAATCTTCTACACCGAAATTGGAAGATGGATATTTTTCGACTCATGAGATCGTCTCCACATTAACAGATAAGATTTTTTTATTTTAATATGTTATTTTTTCTTTTATTTCATTAACCCTGTTAAATAATAATAAAAAAAAGCAACAAATTGGTGGATTACATGGCATAGACTGTGCACGTGAAAGATTACATGGCATAGACTGTGCACGTGAAAGATTCACTGTTCATGTCATTCACAATAGAAATAAGGGTCCACGTCGATGTGCACCCTATTGTTTCATGTGTAGGGCCCGCCGCCTCCGAGCACAACGTGGCCCAGGTCCGACCACAAAGACAGACAACCAGACATGCGCAACAATAAAATGCTGATTCCTCGCCGTAATGGTGCACTGTGCGTATAGAGGAAGCATGTCGACGTGCACGTTACGTATTCGTGAGCCAAACTTTTGTGAGCTGACGAGGCCACCACCTATTACCTCCTAACCCACCGGCATTTTTTGTCACAGGTGAGGTAGTCCTCGGCCACAAAGGTCGCTCCCTATGGTGTTCATCGCCGTATGTGGTTCGAAAAAGAAGCATTGTTACCAGCCACCTCTGTGCATGACTTGACTGAGGTCCGACTGTCAGACTGGGCTTCGCGCTAGCAACGAAGTCCTTGGCTCCTCCCAGCTCATCCGGGCTCCCTATGGCCTGCTACCCTTGTGGTGGCAACAAGCACATCGCAAAAGTTGGAGGCCAGCAAGTAAACCACCCGCTGGCTATATTCCCGCAAGCGACTATGCAGTGGCGTGGGCACCCAAATTCCAGCCATGAGAAGCCACAGAGACCGACGTTGATTATTTTTGTCACTGGAGAGCTTCCACAAAGGGAAGGAACAATGCCAAAAAGTTGCGCATGCCCGCAGCCCCTGATTGAGCTGCATTATTGCATATTTTACACATTTAAAACCAATATATTTTCCATTGTTTTATTATTTTATCATTGGTTTTAGATGGAAAAATTAATTAAGAGGCATAAATCCAAGTTGTGATTTAACTTGATTAAAAGCATAGTTTATGCTTGATTTTATAACTTGTGATTTATTTGGGCAATAATTTCTTCACATGCACAACATACTTTTAATATTTTATTTTTTTTCATCTCTTGTTTAATTTTATTTATTTTAGTTTCTTTATCTTATTTTATTTTATTTTATTTTATTTGTCTAGTTTTATTTTATTTTTATTTTCTTTTAATTTAATTTAATTTTTATTTTATTTTATTTTATTTTCTGTTTTACAGATCCATCTAAACGACATGTAGTTTTTCTTAAACGGAAAAACGACATGTCGTTTACCTCTAAAATCCAAAACTGTCGTATGCTAAACGACAGGTCGTTTTGTCAATTGATGTAAACGACTTGTCGTTTTACTCTGTAATTGAATGTCGTCCTCTGCTAAACGACATGTCGTTTTGTCAATAGACGAAAACGACATGTCGTTTGCGTCATCTTCAACCTCCCGCACGCCTACTCCGCAGCACATCACAGCGCATCTGCAGCTCGTCCACACGCCAACGCGCCTCCGCCAGCCGCCAGCAACAACAGAGGACGCCGGAGATCAAGTCCCCACTGCCCAGTGAGCCGCCGGCGATCCTCCACGTCCAGCACCAACGCGACTGCACCGTTACACCATCACCATGCATGCCTTTCAATTCACCACCGTGGGCCTTAAACCAGTCTGCAGCCACCGTCTGAAGCTCCATGCACTGCTCCTCAACGTCCAGGAAAAGACAACCATGCACCACTGCCCATGCCGGTTGCCACAACTGCAAATGACAGTACCTTCGCAGCACCACCTCCATCACAGATCATCACCAAGCACCTCTACCCAGTCTCCTTCAGCGCAGCCTCATCCAACCTCCGCATGCTCAGCAGCACCTCCACGGTGCAGTGCCCCTCCGCACGTCCACCTCGCTGCTAACGTTCATCCACAGCCGTGCCCAGCCACCTACTGCCCACGGCAGCACAACCATGGCACCGGGTGGAGAACAGAAGAAGACGAAAATGCTGGGGAAGAGGAAAGAAAAGAGAGACCGAGCGGAAACGAAAAGAAAAGCAGAAGAAAGAAAAGAAAGGAAGAAAAGAAGCAGACGGGAAGAAGAACTGGAAACGGGCTGGGAAGAGAAAGAACAAAAAAAGAAAGAGGAAGAACTGGAAGCAGAAGAAGCGGAGGAAAGAAAAAGAAAAAAAAAAGAAAGAACAGAAGCTGGGCGACGCATGCGGAAAGAAAAAAAGAAAGGAGAAGAAGAAGAAAGAAAAGAAAAGAAAGGGCCGAACTGGAAAAGCTGGAAGCAGAAGAGAAAGGAAGAAAAAGAAAGAAAAAAAAAAGAGGAAGAAGATGATGCGGACGAAAAACTGGAAGAGAAAAATGAAAAGAAAGAACAGAAAGAAAGAGAGAGACGGATGGAGTGGAAGAAAGAAAAGAATATAAAATGAAAACGCATGGGAAACAAGACATGGGCGGCTGAAAAGCAACAGAAAAAAGAAAAAGAAACAAGGTAGATGCACATGGAACAGCGCGGACGCACGCAGCACAGCAGCACAATTTCCTTTTGAAGCCTATATAAGGCTTGTAAGCAAATGAAGAGGTGTGGTCGATGTTAGACACCCAATAGAGTAGCTTAGGAATAGGATGTAGTTTTTCAGTTTAGGAGAAAGTGCAGATGAAGTGAAGGAGTTCGGTGATGCAGTTGAGAGCCTAATGGACCAACTGAGTTATCGAGCTGTTCTCCTTCATCTGTAGTCTCCACTTTTATTTTATTTTTTTTATTTTAATTTATGTCATTTTTTTATGCACTTTAAATTTATGCACTTTAAATTAATGTCCTTTATTTTTCAGCACTTTTAATTCCTGCACTTTTATTTTACTGTCATTTATTTTCTGCACTTTAAATTTTTGTACTTTTATTTTATGTCATTTAATTTTCAGCAATTTAAATTCACTGTCTCGCACTTTAATTTCTTTAATTTTCATCACTGCATCTCAAGCACTCAAATCAAACAAAATGAATCTGGTTCACGACCAGTAAATCTTCTTTTCATTGCACTCTTTCATCCATTGTACATATCATCACTTTTTATTTTTATTTTCTCATCGTAAATATTTCCACATTTTTACACGAGTTTATTTTTAGCACTTTCCCTGTGGAGACGATCTAGGAATTTATTTCTAATTACTACGCGACACGCTCCTGCACTTGGGATAGCCTTTTGTGCTGCTCATTTTCGAACGAGTCAAGTTTTTGGCGCCGTTGCCGGGGAAAGTTGTTTAAATTTAAACTCGTGGTTTTTATCTTCATTTTCAAAAAAAAAAATACCATGTACAATGATCGCAAGTGTCCGCTTTGGCAAATTAGTTATCTTGCCTGTTATCCCATTTGTTTTGCGGTATTTCTTTAGGGATATTGAGTCTTAGAAAACCCGCTTTTGAATGAGTCATTTCTTTTCTGTTTTTACATTAATTGCTTCATTAAATTTATTGCATATTTATATATAAAAAAAAACATTTTTTTTCCTTGCATGTGTTTATTTGGTGTTCTGCGTGTTAAAAAAAATCATATTTTTTCTTTGCATGTGTTTATTTGGTGTTCTGCGTGTTATATATATACAAAAAAAAAGGGAAGGAGATTTGTTGTGACTCTAATACTCAAAGACTAATTTCATAGAGTTGGAAATAACGAACAAACAAGCTTTATCATAAACCAGCAGACTAAACAGCAGACTGACTGACTCGTTCGGAAATGAGCAGCACAAAAGGCTATCCCAAGTGCAGGAGCGTGTCGCGTAGTAATTAGGAACGAATTCCTAGATCGTCTCCACAGGGAAAGTGCTAAAAATAAACTCGTGAAAAATGGTGGGAATATTTACGATGGAAAAATAAAAATAAAAAGTGATGATATTTACAATGGATGGAAGAGTGCAGTGAAAAAAAGGATTTACTGGTCGCAAACCAGATTCATTTTGTTGATTTGATTGTTTGAGATTGCAGTGAAAATTAAAGAAATTAAAACGCAAGACAGTGAATTTAACTTGCTGGAAATTAAAGGACTAAAATTTAAATGAGCTGGAAAATTAAATGGCATTAAATAAATTGCAGAAAATAAATAACAGAAAATTACATGACAATAAAATAAAAGTGTTGGAAATTAAAGTACAGAAAATTAAAGTGCAGAAAATAAAGGACAGTAAAATAAAGGACTGTGAAATAAAAGTGCAGAAATTAAAAGTACTGAAAAATAAATGACATTAATTTAAAGTGCATAAAAATAAATGACATAAATTAAAATAAAATAAAAAAAATAAAAAAAATGGAGACTGCAGATAAAGGAGAACAGTTTGATAACACAGTTGGTCCATTAGGCTCTCAACTGCATCACCAAACTCCCTCACTTCATCTGCATTTTCTCCTAAAATTCTACAGCCTACTCCTACTCTACCCTACGGAGCTTCTAACCTCAGCTTCTAAAACTTCGTCTGCCTCCAAGCCTTTTATAGGCTTCAGAATACTGCATTGAGCTGTGTCTGCACTGTCACTGTCCCGCATGTTTCCTTTCTTTTTCTTTTCTTCCCCACTTTCTCCCACGTTGTGCCTTCTCTTCCCATTCTTTTTTCTTTCTTTTTCTTTCTTTTTTTCCTTTCTTCTTCTCCTTCTCCACGTTCGGCTGTCTCTCTTCTCCTTTTTCCTTTCTTTTTTCTTTCTTTTTCTTCTTCCCACGTTCTCGGCCAGCAGCGTCTTTCTTTCCGTTTCTTTTTTTTTTCTTCTTCTTTCTTCGTTTGGCAGCATCTCGCCCAGCTCAGAAGCTCTCCTCTCTTTCTCCTTTTTTTTTTCTTTTTCGTTTCTGTTTCGCCTCTTCTGCAGTCGGCCACGTTCTGTCTCTGCATGCACGTTGTCTTCTTCTTCTTTTCTTTCTTTTTTTTGTTTCTTTCTCTGCTTTTAGTTTCTTCCCGTGCGTTGGCCATCTTCTTTTTCTTTTCTCTTTCAGTTCGGATGGAAGCTGCGTGCATGAAGGAGGCGACGTGCACTGGAGGAGGATGGGCATGGCTGGTGCTGCAACTGGGCAGTGGCGGGTGACGGGACGTGCATGGCTGGTGCTGCAACTGGAGGATCGCCGGCGACTCACTGGTCAGTGGAAGATCATCTCCGGCGTTGTCTGGAGTTTCTGGTGGCCGGCAGAGGAACATGGTGGCGCGGAGGGGCGCTGTGCACGAAGTGGAAACGCACAGCTGGAGGTTGAAGAAGACTCGGGCGAGAGGTTGAAGACGACGCGAAACGACGACGTTTGTGTCTGTAGACAAAACGGCGTCGTTTAGTTCAAACGGTAGAAATGATCAAGGTGAAAAACGGCTTCGTTTTGGTCTTTAGACAAAACGGCGCCGTTTAGCTTTAGACGTTTAAATGAACTCATGGGCAAAACGACATGTCGTTTTGGTCTGCCGACCAAACGACATGTCGTTTAGTCAGCGCAGTAATTAAAAAAAATAAAAGAAAAATAAAATAAAATAAAATAAAAATTAGACAAGCAAAATTAAATACAAATAAAAATAAAACTTAGACAAATAAAATAAAATAAAATAAAATAAGATAAAAAAACTAAAATAAATTAAATTAAACAAGAGATGAAAATAAAATATTAAAAGTGCATTGTGCATGAGAAATTATTGTCCAAATAAATCACAAGTTATAAAATCAAGCATAAACTATGCTTTTAATCAATTTTTCAATCTAAAACCAATGATAAAATAATAAAACAATTAAAAATTATTGGTTTTAAATAGATAAAATATGCAATAATGCAGCTCAATAACACCCCCCAACTAACTATTGTTAAACGCTGCTGATTACTTTGTAATTGTTCCGTCTTTCGTTCCATCTCTTCTATGTGTGGTTGAAGTTTTTGAGCATATTGTTCCACATATCCCCACAACTCCCTATTTTCACGTTTTACAATTTCAATTTTTTTACATTTATTTGCAAACTTTTCATGCAATTCAGAAATCTGAAGTCTAAGTTCGTCAACTTCATTCTCTCGTGAAAGAAATCTCCGGGACATAGCATTAACGGCGGCAGCATATTGGGAACCCAACATTCTCGTTCCTGCAACCACCTCAGCATCGGACCAGGTAGAGAAATATATCTCTGCCCCAACCATGGCATTGACGGCCTCAGGACAGAGAAATACTGGTTGAGGGGTAGGTGATGCTTGATTCAGATCAGGAATATTGCTAGCAGAATGTTGGCTGGCCATTTGACAAGTTGAGAGATTGGGAGAAGTTGTGAGAATTGAGAAAAAGAAAGAAAGCGAAATATGATAAATGCAGAGATTGTTCTGTGTTACGAGAGGGTGGAAATGGTCTCTTATATAGAGGTCCGGAGCATTCAAAGGCTCAACAAAGATCAATCCAGTCGGGACCCAAAGCAGAGATCGAGGCCATAAAGCATTTGTCCATTTGCAATTTACAGCATGATCCAGACCCAGGGCTCCATGATTTACGGCAATTGTCGAACTTCGGGATTTACGACACCCAGGATTTATGGCAAGCGGATGTTTAACTCTTGCTCAGCTGGCAGATCATCTTCAAATTCGACCCAGTTTGAGGGTTCTAGTGTCGAAAATACTCAACACTTAGCTGGACTGAAACACATAAAAATTTTCGCAAGAAAATTTTTCACCTCAAGCATTACCCTCTGGGCCAGGTTTTTTTCTCTCTACTTTCACATGCTTACTTAAATATTGTTTCTACTATTGCATTTTGTTGTTTATTTTGTGTTGTTTCTTTTATTGCCTCTCTTTGTTTAGTTTCTGTGTTGTTGTTTATTTATTGTTTGCATGTGTATAATGGATTACATGATTGTTTATTTTGTATGTTGTTGTTTGTTAATTGTTTTTCTTTCTTTATCTTCTATGATAGTTTTTCTTTTATTGCTTATTTTTTCTGTATTAGTGTGTGTGCACTGGATTACACAATTTTTGCCTTAATGTGATATGCACTGTTATACACATCATTAACACACTCCATTTCCATCAATTTGAGCATCTTGGTGGTGTAGTTGAGCAGGATTATTTTATGAAGATTTATTTTCTACCCTGAGCATAGAACATAATTCCTGATGCATCATATTCTGCTTGATGTATGACTTGAAACACCAGGATGCTATATTTTTTGAGATAGACTTGGCATGATTTATATATAATGAAGGGAAAATCTCAAACAATATTTTTGCACACGCTTACACTTATAATGTTCTTCATTACTGTTCATGGATTTTACACAGGAGAAGTAAACTGCAGGACTACCGAGCCTTTTGAAAAAAAAAAAAGGATCTGCCTCTATGGTAAGGGCGAACTTGGGATTGTGTGGATTAGGCGCACGGTCCTCGGTTTGATTCCCCACTGTTCGAATCCACTTGAAAAAAAAAATAATAGTAATAATAATAAAGGATGTAGCGGTGCGCTTTCCTTATTAAAGGGCTAGAAACAGTTACCCAAACTTTAGGGGTTGAGTGATCAACCTTTAAACAGAGTTGGCGTGAAAACTGCTAGACCCTTGGGCTTTGAGGTAGTTAGAATCGGAAATGATTAATCTTAAGGTTGAAAAATCCTGAGATAAATCCCGAGTAGTAATGAAGAACACACAGTCGTTTAGCTACACACACATATGAGTTTTGAGACATTTTCCCAAATCTTAATGAAAGATTGTTGAGATAGTCTTGGTGAATATAGCCCCTGGGAGTTGATAGTTACGTGTCGCATTTTGTGAGAATTCATTATTGTGTTTGATTGCTTTTGTTTGAATTTCGAGCTTTATGCAATATTCATCTCAATTAATTTTTACTATTTTGCTCAGAGACTAGCAAAAGGTTAGTTGGGGGGTGGATTGAGCTGCATTATTGCATATTTTACACATTTAAAACCAATATATTTTTAAATGTTTTATTATTTTATCATTGGTTTTAGATGGAAAAATAGATTAAGAGGCATAAATCTAAGTTGTGAATTAAATTGATTAAAAGCATAGTTTATGCTTGATTTTATAACTTGTGATTTATTTGGGCAATAAGTTTTTCACATGCACAACATACTTTTAATATTTTATTTTTTTACTTTTTTCATCTCTTGTTTAATTTTATTTATTTTAGTTTCTTTATCTTATTTTATTTTATTTTATTTGTCTAGTTTTATTTTTATTTTATGTGATTATTATTTAATTTTGCTTGTCTAATTTTTATTTTATTTTATTTTATTTTATTACTTTTATTTTTATTTTTATTTTTTTTGTTTTTCTGCGCTGACTAAACGACATGTCGTTTGGTCGGCAGACCAAAACGACATGTCGTTTTGAGCTAAATTGGTTTCTGCCCTCTGAGCTAAACGACGTGCCGTTTTGTCTAAGGGTAAAAACGACTTGTTGTTTTACTCTGTAATTGAATGTCGTCCTTTGCTAAACGACATGCCGTTTTGTCAATAGACGAAAACGACATGTCGTTTGCGTCATCTTCAACCTCCCGCACGCCTTCTCCGCAGCACATCACAGCGCAGCTGCAGCTCGACCACACGCCAACGCGCCTCCGCCAGCCGCCAGCAACAACAGAGGACGCCGAAGATCAAGTCTCCACTGCCCAGTGAGCCGCCGGCGATCAGTTCTCCACTCCATGCACGGCCAAGAACCATTCGAAGCACCACATCCATGGCAGCGCCATCACCTCCACCCATTGCTGCACCTGGATGGACTACGAGAAGAGCAACAACACCTCCATAATGCTGCCAAGAACTGCTAGAGCAACCACTGCATCCTCCACGTCCAGCACCAACGCGACTGCCCCGTTACACCATCACCATGCATGCCCTGCAGTGAACCACCGTGAGCCATGTTTTCAGCCTCCACACCGCAACAGAAGACGCCGGAGATCAACCTCCACTGCCCAGCATGCACGGGCCAGCCACCCTCTGCTCAGCTCCACCTACTGCGACAGCCATTCCTTCGAGCCGTGCCAAGCTCCACCACAGCCACTACCTCCATCTCTATTTGTCGGTTTCTCTCATTTCACCTACTGAACGTAGGACTCACGCATGAAGATGGAAGAGAAAGAAAGAGACGAACACGACGCACGGCACGGGTGGAAGCAGAAAAAGAAAGAAACCAGACGGAGACGCATGCTGGGCGACGGAAACGTAGGAAGCAGACGAAAACGGGAAGAGAAAGAAAAGAAAAAGAAAGAAAAGAAAGAGAAACGGAGAAGAAGAGGAAAGAAGAAAAAGAAAAAAAAAAAAGACAAAAGAGAAGAACCGAAAACGGGAAGACGCTGCAAGCGAGAAGGAAGAATAAGAAAAGAAAAAGAAAAGAAAGAAGAAAAGCATGCAGTAGACGGAGTGGAAGAAAAAAATAAAATAAAAAGCATGTGGGGAACAAATGCACACATGGGCGCTGAAGGCAACAGATGAAAAGCAAAGAAAAAAAAATAGTCTGTTTCATTCTCACACTCCAGACGCACGGCAAAAGCAGGATGTGGGGAACAAGTCAGACGCACACATGGGCAACTAAGTTAGTGCAGTGTTATTTTGAAGCCTATATAAGGCTTGTAAACAGAAGGAGAAAGGGTGGTGGATGTTAGACACCCAGTAGAATAGTTTAGGAGTAGTCTGTAGATTTTTAGGAGAAAGTGCAGATGAAGTGAGGGAGTTCGGTGATGCAGTTGAGAGCCTAATGGACCAACTGAGTTATCGAGTTGTTCTCCTTCATCTGTAGTCTCCACTTTTATTTTATTTATTTTATTTTAATTTATGTCATTTATTTTTATGCACTTTAAATTTATGCACTTTAAATTAATGTCATTTCTTTTTCAGCACTTTTAATTCCTGCACTTTTGTTTTACTGTCATTTATTTTCTGCACTTTAAATTTCTGCACTTTTATTTTATGTCATTTAATTTCCTGCACTTTTATTTTATTGTCATTTAATTTTCTGTCATTTCTTTTTCTGCACTTTTATTTTCTGTAATTTATTTTTATGTCATTTAATTTTCTTGCTCTTTTAATTTTTAGTCATTTAATTTTCAGCAATTTAAATTCACTGTCTTGCATTTTAATTTCTTTAATTTTCATCACTGCATCTCAAACACTCAAATCAAACAAAATGAATCTGGTTCACGACCAGTAAATCTTCTTTTCATTGCACTCTTTCATCCATTGTACATATCATCACTTTTTTATTTTTATTTTCTCATCGTAAATATTTCCACCTTTTTACACGATTTTATTTTTAGCACTTTCCCTGTGGAGACGATCTAGGAATTTATTCCTAATTACAACGCGACACGCTCCTGCACTTGGGATAGCCTTTTGTGCTGCTCATTTCCGAACGAGTCATTGCCCGTCATAGTAAGTATCTCTCGCCACACTTATTTGCTGGCCCAAAGTTGATATTAAAAGAAAAAGAAAAAATAAATCATTCTGAGATAGACAATCATCATCGCTACAAAAGAGCTCAAAGACGAGCAATTTCCCTGTGCAAAAATCATTCATCATTGAACAATCCTAGTCGGGAAAAATGGAAAGCAACAACAAAATTGCTTTGGACTATACTTTGCTCTAGAACACCGCGAACAAAGCCCATCTCAGATATCTTAAACTATCTTCATCATAATAGATTGCTCGGTATCGCGGGCACCCCCAAGCCTTCATTACACTTTAGCAAGATGGCTCAAGCTTACAAATCTCAAACTTGTAATTTGTATTATGCTTACTTATTTGGTTTTTGGTGAAAATCTCTCAAGACTGGGAACTTTGCCTCATGCCACAACAGTGCAATCAAACTCAGTCTCCTGCCACAATAGTGTGGTCAAGCATCCCCACAAACACCAATGACTAGTCCAAAAAGTCGTGGTGACCAAATGGACGCGCAAGTTAAAAGTGCCCCTCGACCCCTAAACACCAATGAAGAGTCCAAAAAGTTAAGGTGACCAAATGGGCATGTAGGTCAAAAGACCCTGGGACCCTTCAAACACCAATAACGAGTCCAAAGACTCATGGTGAAAGGAAATAGGAGCATAGACCAAAGGACCACGCGACCCTCGCCATCAAAACGGATTCAAAAGTCAACAGACTTTGCGGCTCTCGCACAACATATTCTCCAGCAAATGCCGAGTGTTTATACTCGTGCCACAACCGCCACCAGTGGATTACCTTCGAGAATGAGCTTCCGAGCTCCAGAACCGCCTTGCGCGGGTTTCATTTGGGAACTAATCGACGGGCTCAGCAATTACCTAATGTGGACTCAGGGTGTCGACGGGCTTCCTGACTACTTAAGTATGGGTTACTGCAAAGAAACTATAACATCAACCTCGAAATGGGAACATCAAACGATGATTTATACCAAGGGGTAGAAAATCCACTACTACCAACAATAGCAAAAATGGTCACGAAAATACACACAAAAAATGAATTATGAAAATATGCACTCTTCGCCGACTATAAACAATCTCTCAGGCAGGCATCCACACAAATAAACAAACCTAAAGCCAAGCTCCGCACTTGCATCTAACACGGTTGAATCCATCTCCTGCCCAAGCCGAGCTCCATTACTGCGGTCAAGTACATCTCCCGCTCAAGCTGAGCTTCACACTTGCATCTAATGTGGTCGAGTACATCTCCTACCAAAGCAGAGCTCCACGCTTAGACCTAATGCTGTCGAGCACATCTCTCGCCAAAGTAGAGCTCCGTGTTCACACCTAATGCGGTAGAGTACATCTCCCGCCTATCTCTCTAAGCTGAACTCTTCACTGCTTAACACAAAATAAACAAAAAACTCGGGACCAATTTTCAAAATTTATTTTGTAGATTGTTGACTTGAAGATTATCAAGACCTTCTTGTTGAGTAAATTGACCTTAAGAATTGCGGCATATGTAAAGATCAAATTAGCAGCCTATAATTCAGCCCCAAGATAAAGTCGAAAATCAAGTTAACTGATAAGACTAAGAAGAGACAAGGAAAGAAACTCAGGCTCCTAAAAGGAAAAATGCTCAGACCCCTAAAAGGAAAGAGACTTAGAAGCCTAAAAGGAAATGGGTTCAGAAGCCAAGTTGGACTCAATCATTCCAAAGAAATAAACCTCAATAAACCTCAATATAAAGAGGAGAAATAAACCTCCACAGAAGCTCCCTAAGCCAAACTCCACCGCACATAGCATCTCTAAATGATCTTTCCCAAATCTCTCTATTGTATTGTCAAGATATGTGAGACCTTGAGAGATTATAAAATTGCCCATTATAGTGAATTTCGCTCTCAAACAACCCGTGGAGGTGGACATTATGCCAAAACACGTAAATCTCTGTGTCTCTCTTTATTTGTTTTCTGCATTGTTGGTGCTAGAAATCGGATATACTTTAATGAATTAACTCCTTGAAGTCTTATGGTTTTATACCTTTAAGTACCTTAAATTCATGTCTTCAGTTTTTTATGTCTCTCCCACTGATGGAAATATATGTCACCAAAGCTTATGTTTTCATCTTTGCTTCCGGCTTCTGCTATGTTTCTGCTTTCTTCAAGTCATGAATCCTAGTAAGCACTTGTGTTGCTTAACCATATGTTAGGGAGATTGCATTCAAGTTTCAACAAGCAAGAGCTCTAAAATTGGAAGTTTAGTGACTATCTAACTATATATGTTCACTATACTATCTAATAGTATCAAGTAAGCCACCAGTGCAAAAGTTTTTTGGAAATTAATTCCTAGTTGTTGACTATACTCTTTTACTAAAAGTCTTGTTTTGTTCTTTTGAATGAAACCACCTAGGTTTAACTTTGCTTTGAAAATCCACTTCTCACCAATCACTTCTTTGTCTTTTGGCCCCTATACCAACTCCCAAGTTTTGTTTTTCTCAATCACATAAATCTCCCCTTCCATGGCTTTCTTCCAAGCTTTTTGTTTAATTGCAACTTCAAGACACTCCGGTTCAAGAACACAAAAATTACAGCTTGCATAGACATCACTAAGACTTCTCGTTCTTCTTGGAATGAAAATTGGAGATGAGAATTTGAGCTTGATGGAGAAGTTGGAGATGATTGTGAACTAGCAATAAAGTTCTTCCAAGGCAATTTGGTAATGGCCTTGGCCGTTATGGTTGCAAAGGGCTCTGCCTCTACCCATTTTGTTAAATAATCTACATCAATGACTATATATTTTACCCCTCCCTTTCCTGGCGAAAGGGACCTACCAAGTCAATCCCCCATTGAGCAAATGACCATGGGGCGGTAATCAAAAATAACTTTTCAAAGGGACAATGCGGGATCTAGCATCTGATGCACATCTTCACAAACTGCTTGGCATCTTTAAGGACATTGGGCTAGTAGTAGCCCGCTCTAAGGGCCTTTCTCACCAAAGTCTTTCCCACAGAATGGTTACCACAGATGCCCTCATGTATCTCTGCCAAGACGTATTGTGCTTCCTCAGGCACATCTTAACAAAGGGGTAGCAAAACCTTTTTTGTAATGGATTCCATCAATCCTGAGAAACCGTGTTGTGCACATTTTGATCTTCTTTGTTGCCTCTCTCTCCTCAAGGAGTTTGCCTGTGTCCAATCTGATATTGCCTTGGCCCACTCTGGCCCCGAAGGCCCTACTTGGTTCACCTGTACTTCAATTGCTTGGATCTTTACCACTCTTCTTTGTACCTCCCAACCTCATCCCTTGCGGATGCGGCTTTGGCCAGTCTGTCTGCTATTGTGTTGTCTTCCCTAGGTATCTACTCCATACTAAAATAGGCAAGTTGGTCGCAGATCTCCAAAACCTGACTTAGATATTTTTTTAGCTTGTCCCCTTTCATGGCATACATCCCGGTGACTTGGTTTACCACAATTTGGGAACCCGCCTTTACTTTAATCTCCAAGGCGCCTAGAGGTTTTGCTATCGAGAATCCAGCTATCAAGGCTTCATACTCAGCTTCATTATTGGTGGTTTTAAGCATAAGTGTGGCCATGTAGTAATGCTCTTGTCCCTTTTCTCCCACGATGTAGATCCATATTTCTCCTCCCATTTGGCAAGTGGATCCATCAACAAATACCAGCCAGGGTTTTCGGTTGGGTGTAACTTCAGCTTCCATTGGGAACTTGGAGAATTCAGTGATGAAATCTACCAAAGCTTGCCCCTTCACTGTGCTCCTGGGTACGTACACAATGTCAAATTTGCTGAGTTCTATCGATCATGCAACCAACCTTCTCGAGCTGTTTGGTTTTTACAATATTCTCCTAAAGGGGTATTCCACTTATACCTTCATGGAAGGCCCAGTCCAGAACGAATAGACTCTTCGGCCCAGCCCACGGGTAGGCCTCCCTAGACGCAACCTCCATAAGGGAGTGCATTGCAGGCGGACCCCCAATCCTCTAACAAAGAGACATTGACGGACCACCAAGGACACTAGTAGGGTAAGGCAAATCGGGAAACCACGCCACATTAATGGCACCACTACTGAGCTACACGCCACATCAATGACGCAGTGATATAAACATGTTGCATTAAAGGACTTTGACAGAAGGAATAGTAAAAGGACATGGACTCCATGGGGGCAAACACGATCTATCCCTCGCCCCCCCCAACCCCCCCCCCCCACCCAAAACTCTCAGTATAGATAGCAACTTTTAGGTATGAGAAACTCTCTCTAATACATAGACTCTCTCATTATTTACAAACTTCCAAGAGATTTTACTAACTTTGGCATCGAAGACTCCCCGACTCCAAGGCCACCCTCTCCAAGCTGCTTTCTACTTTGTTTTCGTAGGCTTAGTTCTGAATACTTGGGTTGTTGGAACCTTGCCCAAAGGTGTATGAAACACGACGTTAACAGTGGTGTCATCTATGAATTCTTGTAGATCTTGCTTGTACCTCGTATGCCTGTGACAATCCATTTCGGACAACTCAAAAGAGAGATAGAGGAAGCCATAAAAGCAAGACTGAAAGCTATGGATGATTGAGTGACGAAGTTGACCAAGGAGGTGCAAACACATTGTAAAGAGAATGAGGAGCTCAGAAAGCCTCAATAAAGGCAGAACAAGGAGACGAAGCCCAGCGATAGTGAGCACGTGGGTTCTCGAAACACAGGAGTCGGAGCAAACATGGAGGAGGAAGAACATGCAAGATGAACTCCGCAATATCAAAGAAAAGTATGAAAAGATTGCAAGAAAAGTGGGCACATCGTCGTTGGTGTACCAACTGCTCACAAGCACTGGTTTACCCTACACAAAAGAAGTGATGGCTATGCCCTTACCACCAAAGTTTAGGATCCCTGTCATGGAGATGTACGATGGATGGAGGGACCCTCTTGAGCACCTAGAAACCTTCAGGGCTCACATGACATTGCATGGTTTCTCGGGGGAGGTGGCATGCAGGGCCTTCTCGCTGACCCTAAAGGGGCTAGCACGAGTATGGTTCGGGTCTCTGGCACCGATTTCATTGATAGTTTTGGTGAGCTAACTCGACTATTTTTTACCATTTCATTTCAATTTGGAGAAGGCGACGCCCAATAGCGTACCTCCTCACTATCAAGCAGGGAGAGGAGGAAAGCCTAAAGGTGTATATGTCCCAATTCAATAGGATGCGCCTGACCACCGATGACCAAGACGAGAAGATAACCCTAGCAGCACTTCTGGAAGGGTCTGACCATGATCCCAGAAGAAGACTCCCGTGGTGCTACGGGAGTTTATTGACCAAGTCGACAACTTCATTAACACTAAACACACTCTTGGGGCCCTAACGAAGCCAAAGAAGATGGAGATGGAGCAAACAAAGAGGAAAGTAAAGGCCCCAGCCAAAGCTAAGGCCCATTTGAAGCCGGAAAAGACCTCCCACAACAAGAGAATAGAGAAAGCTCCGACGTGGGGAATGGGACCTCGCTTTCATCACCCACGTAAACCATCCACGAGGCTGACACCTCTACCTCCTACGAAGATGATGACCGAATTATTGTCCGCTGTTATTGCACATACCACAAGTCCACCTCGCACAACACTGAAGATTGCTTCTCCCAACAAGGGAGAAAGGAGCATACGGAATGGATGAGACAACGTTATGCCCCCGCCTGAAGATTGAAGCAAGGAGGGTAAAGATTGAGGGAAAGGAGCACGGACAAAGTTGACCGGTGCAGGAGGGAAGAAAACCTTCGACAACGTCCACCAGCACAAGAGCACCATCAAGATCGCCCCCGCTCACCATTGCGCGGGGGGAGGGGGACCTCCACTCGAGAAAATCTGGACCATAACGGGAGGATTTGACCATCCCACCAACCACCGAAGGGGCGAGCTAACCCCAGCCATCTCCTTTGGGAAGGTTGACGAAGAAGGGATCCTGTACCCCCACGATAATGCATTGGTGGTGACCATGTTAGTCGCCAACTTTACTACCCAGAGAATCCTCATTGATGACGGGAGCTCTGCGAACATCCTATTCTAGGAAGCTTTCACAAGGTGGGAATCGATGTAGCTCGGCTTTATCCAGCCCCCATGCCATTGAAGGACTTCTCCGGGAATATGGTTCATCCAGTGGGAACCATCACGCTATCGATCCTCACGGGAAACATCCTCTGCACTGCCTCAATCATGGTCGACTTCCTAGTGGTGAGAACCCCGTCATCCTACAACGCCATCATCGAAAGGCCCACCCAAAACAGCTTGCTGGTGGTCACCTCAAGATGAAATTTCTGATTCCCTATGAAGTAGGAGAAATCCTAGGCGAACAAGTCCTAGTGAGGAAATGCTACGTACAAGAATTGAAGTAAAAAGGATGATGGGGTTACCCCTGACGGCACCTCCAAGAGAGAGTAGGTCATGCACCGCTTGGAGAGCCTTGGCAGGCCTTAGTCTATGACTTGCCCTACCGGGCTGGAGGAAGAGCGAGAAGGTGCATGGACCCAGAGGTAGAACAAGGGAAAGCCCCCCAGCCGAGGGCTACATCTTCCCTTATTTTGTAATTTGTTATTTAAATACTGTAAATTCTTGTTGTTTAATGAAAGACATGATTTTTCAGGACAATGCACCACACCTACATCAAACTTTTACGTTATCAACAAAACACTGACAAGACGATCTCTAATTAACATAATCTGCAACAACAAAATTGTCTTCAAATCAATACTTACCTTCCCTATGATGTCAATAGGTGGGAGCAGGTTTAATTTCAACTGGCATGATTCACTCCTGCTCGTGAGGTGGTTGATGGCGGCAGTGGTGGGAGGGTCACATCCCAAACATTTTGCCCTTGTCCTTCTCTTTCAATTGCCTCTTGCCTGATCCTTTCTTGTCAACAATGGCTCATGGTAGCCTTGAACTCTATCCTTGACCACCTTGACTAGATTTGCTGAAACAACTTTGCTTTCCTTATTAACAGTTAGCCCATCTACTAGAGACCTTATGCTCGTGGGTCGTTCAGACACCTGGCCCACCCAACTATTTTTACCATCAATCAAATTAATCATTCTTTCCTCACTTATTACGCAATCACCCCTGATCCTCTTCCCTGAATTAGTCTATAAATCATCCGTTAATTCATCCAACTCTTCATTTTGAAATCCTTCTTCCAATCCCTCCTTAATCATCGTTGTTTCATTTCTGCTCTCCCCTCCTCTAAAATTTTCTACTTTTTCCTTGCTCTTTCCTAAATAGTATTCTAGTTCACTGCTCGTAGCCGTCATTGGACTCAAGCTGGAATCATGACAGCCACCACCTTTCCCAATCTTCCTTTATTTGTCCTTCTCTACTCCATCGAAGTCTTTTTTAGCTTGGTTTGTATAGGTTGCAGAATATTGGTGTCTCACGTAGTGCTTTGCTTGAAGTTGTAGTGCAAACCAATTTGAAAACTCGTCACTGTGTCTCTCTACTTTTCCCTTTGCTGACAACCCTAGGTATCATGTAAGATCTATCCACAACTGAAGCACAACCTGGGTAATTTCTCATATTTAAGTGGAGCCCATACTCTAGTGCCGTCTACATTGACTATTCAGTGAAGGCTGAAAAATCAAAATCGGGTAAGGACAAATTCAATAAATTAGGTGATTCAGTAAATTGAGTCGAGCGATTCATAAAAATTTTAAGTAAGTTATTTCAATGTTGATAAAAAATATTAAAAATCACATATAATGAAACTCAAACATTTAATATTATGTATAAAATAATATAAATATAAATCCATTTATTAGTTTTAATAAAAATATGATATGAATATAAATAATTTCATTAAATATGTAATTTATATATTTAACCTCAATTGTAGACATTATTTTGCCTCATCAGGGAAGTAGATAAAGATTATTCTGTCATGCGAACATGATAAATGTAGTATTTCTATACATCACAAATTTAATACAAAATACACATTCATTTCCTAATTTTTTGTTCAACTGAAGAAAGTAAAAAATTACACTTTTTATCTTTAATTATTCTATTATTCTTATTGCATAAAATGATGAAAAATTTAATATATATTTAATTCTATCATATTTATTTTACAAGAAACTAAAAGAAAAAACTCAGTTGTTAAATAACTTAAAAATAAATACAGTTTGGAATAGGTTCAAATCGATTTGAAATCAGCTATAATCAGTTTGAATCAACCTAAATCAGTCGATTGAAACGGTTCAGTTAAAGATTCAAAAAGTTAACTAAAATCGGTTGGTTTTCTGATTGATTCAATTTGAATCAGCTAAATCGGTCTGATTCGAACTATTTTTTTGAGGCAGCTTACTTTGACCTCTAGCAATTGGCATTGTTAAATCAATCTCTATTTTAATGTGGAGAAAATCCCCTCGCTGCACACCATAATCTTCGACATCTAGCTCTACTACTTCACCATTTGTACTTTCTATTTGTTCCACACTATCTCGATTCATGCACACTAGAGGCAAATTATGGAACTATACCCACAATGAGTCCTGGTCAAATCTCATCTTTCTACATTATGTAAACACATCAAATGGTTTAATTATAAATAAGCTAGTATCAAATAGTCATGGCCTGCCTTCCTCTACTCTTTGTTTATCTACATTGCAAAGGTAATAATAAACACATTGCAAAGCGAGCTATGCAAATTTGGAATTTGCTTTTCTGAATATGGGCAATAATTCTTACATCTCAATTTATTTGTATGAAATGAGAGACTAAACACATATCAGGTTTCGATTACATGTTAAACCCAACTGTACAGGACATTCGGATCAAAGATGCACTGTTTTGCTGAAAATCATGTTAAGGAAAACTACACATAATTAGGAAGACAAGAGCCACACCATGAGGGAGTGACGACCCTCTTGATGAGGGTTGGCCACTTGAATTCTAGATCTACCATTTTATCATTCATGTGTTGTTGTTTAGTTTTAGTTTCTTGTCATTTGTTTAGCTTTTCTTCCCCTAATTTTCTTTATGGAAAAGACCAGGATAAATGCCATGATTCAATTAATTAGTTGATGCTAATTGCTAGTGTAATGTACCTAGGAACTGAAGAGTACTTATGATAGAACCCTCATTGCATTATGAAAGACAGTACAAGTTGTACAACTTTTATTACATTAACATTTTTAAACTCAAAACTGTTGCAAGTTACATCCAACTACAGGAATTTAGTAAAAGAGGGACAACCAAAATAAGGTACTGAATGATCTAGTCTACAACATTATTACACAACATTAATAGGCATGTAGAAGTTCATGAATGGATGTAATTGATTTATATAAATCAATTATTGTCAACTTAACCACTTATTGGCCATCATCTAGGGGTTTTGCGAGTTGGTTTATCATGCTATCATGTCCACTGACTACACTTACAGAAGAACCAGCGCCAATATCAATGTGTAAAGAGAGTGTAGTTGTACTGAGTAAGTATTCTGTTTCTTCTGTGGTTTGATTATCCTTTTCCCATGGATGCTTTTCCATAATTCTCAATCCTTCTAGCTCCGTTGCCACTTCCATCATAGTGGGCCTATCCTCCCCTCTTAAGCTTAAGCACGCTTTTGAAAGATTAGCAACTTCCTTTATTGGCTCAATATTAGCCTCATTGACAATGTGATCCTCAAGAATGTGAAGTAGACGATCCTCTTTCACTGCAGAACCAAAATACATTGCAAGGTTTTTATAACTTTCAGGCCTTTTGGAAGAAATTGCCTCTTCACCTGTCAGAAGCTCTGCCAACACAACACCAAAGCTGTACACATCACTTTTTTCTGTTAGCTAGCCAGTTTGGAAGTATTCTGGATGCAAGTACCCAAGGGTTCCTTGCACCAAGGTGGTTATTTCTATTTGATCAAGAGCTATCAACCTTGAAGCTCCAAAGTCGGCAACTTTTGCTGTGTGGTTATCATCTAATAGTATATTTGTACTTTTCACATCTCTATGTATAATTGTTATAGAAGTTTCTGAATGTAGGTATGCAAGGGCTCTTGCAATTTCTGTTGTTATCTTCAAACGTCTTTCCCATGTAAGAGAAGACGCACGACTTATATCATGAATATGGTCAGAAAGAGTCCCATTTGTGATGAATTCATAAACAAGTAAGGGAACTTCTGTTTCAAGACAACAACCTATTAGTTTAACCACATTTCTATGATTGATTTGGGTAAGCAAAATCACCTCATTTATGAATTGCTCGATTTGGCTCTTATAACAGATTTTGTACTTTTTGATGGCAACCTCTTTGTTATCGGGTAATACTCTTTGTAAATAGTTCCATAACCCCCTTTGCCAAGGACTCTACTCTCATCATAATTGTTGGTGGCTTTTTTAAGCTCATCATAACTAAAGATTTTCGTTGTCTCCATGGACCTTCCATGATTCAAAATATGTTGTTGTAACATTAAGCCACCATTTTGTTGGAAGTACTTTTCTTGGAATTTGATGAGCTTCGTTCTTTTCAATCCCAAAAACAATGAAGAACCTCCCAAGAGCAAGACTAAGAGACTTATGCTGATACCTGCACAAAATGAATTCTTAAGTAAAATTGTCACTAAAATCCAATGTTTCATTCTTTATGTTTGAAAAGTGCTACACATATAAAGAAATTTCACAAAAGTAAACTCATACAAACTGATGTGGCATTGAGCGATACCGTAGATCTATTTTATAATAAAAGTAATATCACATCTACACATGTCAATTTATGAGTTTACAATTTTATGAAATCATGATCTTATAGCTAAAACATTTCTCTTCATGTTTACTCAATACCAGTATTATCTGCTTTACAATTAACAATCATTTTGACAGTACTTGAGCTATAAAGTATTTGAGCTAGCATATTTATGACGACGCAATGAATATTTGAGCTATAAAGTATTTACATGAGTGATTACGTCATAAGCTAGCATAGATATATCTACCTTTGACACCTTTCAAATGTAGTTGATGTTAAAGCCAAAATGGTAAATTATTTTCAATTGGCTTTAATCTTTCTTCAAGATACTAGAATGACACCTTTCCATCTATAGTTTTCACTTTCTTATAAATAGAGACGTTATAACTAATTTTTATTTTTTGTTCTGCATCGACCGATAATTAGGAAGTGATCTTTATGAAGTTAAAAATTCTAACAAATTAATTATTGATAATATGCAAAATGTTACGTACAATTTTTTTAAATGTTATTTGCGAAATTTACACAGACTAATCATTGATATATACTTACATAGTGCAATAATTAGATGCTTAGAATTGCTTGGTTTATGAATGCAACTAGTTCCATTTTTCCACCCATCTCCTTGCATTACCAGCGCACGCGTGATTTGAAGTTTTGCACTCATCAATATCTGAAACAGTACGATGAATAAAGCCCATGTCAAAACTCACATAATCCATCGTAGCAATAAAAATCTTCAATATGATGTCATTTAGCAGGAAAACTAACTAACTAAGAGCCCTCTCAATAATTTTTGTTTTTTTTATAAGGTACGTACATCGTTAAAATTCATTTTCTATATCATCTAAACATTTTTTTAATGCTTAGAAGAAGATGGCCTTCTCTCAATAATTAGTACTCATCGTTGAACAAGTCAAGAATTTTTGTTTTTAATATTTTTGTCCTTTTTTGAACTAGTCAAGAAAACATATTCCTTTTCCTAAGCTGTCCATTTTATTTTTTTCTCCATCAAGATGTCCATTTTATTTATTTATTTCTCCCAACAAAGTCAAGAAAAACACGTTTTTAAAGATAGTCAAGAAAATTAATATTTCATTTCTTTGATTCAAAAAACAAAATATCAAAATATCCCTTAGATTTTATTCCTAATTCTATAAATATAGAAAATAGCTCCCAAAAGATTTATAATCCCTTTATGCTTTCCAAGATTTTCTAAAATTTTAATATACATAGAAATATCTCTCTAATTGTTAATTTCCTACATTCATATCCAGAAGGTTGACGAAGACTTTAATTGACAGTCACATATGTGCCTGCCAGCTCTTTTCCAATATTAATTATTCTCTCCACTTTTGTTCCAAAATCAAAAAGAAAGCCGAATACATTTTCATGTTTGGATTTTAGCGTGGAAATTAATAGAATCCAATATTATTTGTGACTACTATTTTCAACAAATAAGAGCATTAGCATTGGATTGGTTAAATGCATCTTTAAATTTTAGCTAATATCACACTTTTTTATATTTGCATATTCTATTTAAATTCAATCTCCACATTGGATTAGCCATTTACTCTCTCTATAATAATAAAATATTATTAAATTAATAATTTTGTTATTTAATTTTTTTATATCACATTTTATAATTCTACCAATTTAATATTAATAATAATTATATTTTAATTAAATTAAATATTAAAAAAATCATATTTTTAAAAGTCATTTAATGCTAATAACAAAAAATATTTGATTAAACTCATCAAAAATTCTATCTAAATTTCTTAATTACAAATCAAATAATATTTTTATTGGAGTGAGAAATTAATATTTTAATGTTTGTTTGGAGTGAGAAATTATTATTTTAACTTTTGGTGAATCAATTTGGTTCTTCAAATTTGGCTAATCACTGTAGCTAACATCCAAATTGTTTTAGAGATTGCCAATCCAATGTGGGGACTTTTTAGCACATATTATCTAAAATTTGGCCAATCTTTAGTTTTAGCCAAGCCAATGCTAGTGCCTTAAGAGTCTACATGTTGCACCAACAATGCAATGCAGCATCCAACTCTGTAAAAACAAAATTATATGTGAATTTACGATGTCTGCACCCTTAAGAGAAGTACTTTCTTTACTCTTTGTTGATACACATTCTAGGATCAAATCAACTGCCTATAATTTTGTGTTAAAATAAAATAAAAATTTAAGCTAAAGGACTAGGCTAAGAAGAGATAGGAAAAAGATTCAGACTTCCAAAAGAAAAAATACTTAAACTCCCAAAATGAAATGGATTCACAAGATAAGTTAGACTTAATCATTGCAGAAAAATATATATCTATATAATGAGGAGATTCCCACAAATCTGAGAGGCTTTCCACATAAGAGCCCTATACCAAACTCACCATACATAATGATTCTAAAGGATCTTTCCGAAATTTCTCAATTATATTGTGAGATATGTGATACCATAATAGATTGTAAAATTGTTCATTATAGTGAAGTTCGCCCTCAAACAACCCGTAGATGTTGGTATTACGTTGAACTACGTTAATCTCTGTGTTCACTTAATTAGTTTTTATTTGCTTATTTACTATTCATTTTAATTATATATGAATGAACACTAATAATACCATATCGACGCCCGCATCATAAACGTTGGTTGGGAATCATTGTTTCATCCCTTTCAGTTTGTTGTGTAAATTAAAGCATTCACTGTTGGTGTCGAATGTGAGATGAACTAATTTTCTACATCAAAATTAGAAGAATGATATTTTTCGACTTACGAGATCATCTCCAAATTAACATATAAGATTTTTTCGATTTTAATATATTATTTTTTCTTTTATTTAGTCCAACTTGTTAAGCGGGCCCTACAGTCGGACAAGCGTGTATATCCGGAAGGTTAACGAAGACCTTATATGACACATGTGCCAGTCAACTCTTTGCCATTATAAATTATTCTCTTGACTTTTGTGCCAAAATGAAAAAGAAAGCCAAATACATTTCCAATTTTGGATTTTAGCATGGAAATTAATAGAATCCAAAGACTTTTTGCGACAACTATTTTCATCGAATAAGGCTATGTTTGATTATTCAATCCAAACAAAATGAGATATTTTATTGAAAGTTAAATAGAATATTATTATAATATTATTTTTATTTTAGAATTTAAAAAAATTAAATTATTTATTTTATATTTTATGTGAGAGTTTAAAAAAGTTATAATGATGAGATCATATGCGATAGTTTAGTTTTGTGTAACCAAACCAATCTTAAGAGTCTACATGTTGCACTAACAATGCAATGCAGCATCCAACTTTGTAAAAACAAAATATCTTTGAATTTACAGTATCTGCACCCTTGAAGGAAATCACTTTCTTTACTCTTTGTTGATACACATTATATGGATCATATCAGCAACCTATAATTTAGCCATAAGATAAAGTCGAAAATCAAGCTAAAGGATTAGGCTAAGAAGAGATAAGGAAATACACTCACCTAAAAAGAAAAAGACTCAGACTCCTAAAAAGAAAGGGATTCACAAGACAAGTTGGACTCAATCATTCCAAGAAAATAGATCACTATATAATAAGGAGATCCCCACAAATTTGACAGGCTCTCCACAGAATCTCCCTATGCCAAACTTCACCATATATAACAACTCCAAAGGATCTTCCTTAAATCCCTCCATTGTATTATGAGATATGAGAGCCCATGATAGTTTGTAAAATTGCTCATTATAATGGATTTCACCTCCAAACAACTCGTGAACGTAGGCATTATGATGAACGACGTTAATTTTTGTGTCTCTCTTTATTAGTTTTTATTTGCTTATTTCTTATTCATCTAATATATGGGTGAATGAGAAGAACACTGTATCAATGCCCGAATCATCAACGTGGGTTGGGGATTATTCTTTCCTCCCTTCCAGTCAGTTGTGCAAATTAAGGCATTAACCCTTGTTGCCGTCTGTGACATCGACTAATCTTCTACACCGAAATTGGAAGATGGATATTTTTCAACTCATGAGATCGTCTCCACATTAACGGAGAAGATTTTTTCATTTTATTTTAATATGTTATTTTTTATTTTATTTCATTAACCTTGTTAAATAAAAAAAGAAAAAAGAAAAAGAAAGCAACAAATTGGTGGATTGCATGGCATAGACTGTGCACGTGAAAGATTCACTTGTCATTCACAATAGAAATAAGGGTCCACGTCAACGTGCACCCTGTTGTTTCATGTGCAGGGCCCGCCGCCTCCATGCACAATGCGGCCAAGGTCCGACCACAAGGACGGACAACCAGACATGTGCAACTATAAAATGCCGATTCCTCACCATAGTGGCGCATTGTGAGCATCGTGCACTGTGCGTATAGAGGAAGCACGCCAATGTGCACGTTACGTATTCGCGAGCCAAACCTCCATGAGCCGACGAGGCCACCACCTATTACCTCCTAACCCACCGGCATTTTCTGTCACAGGTGAGGTAGTCCTTGGCCACGAAGGCCGCTCTCTATGGCGTTCATCGCCGTACGTGGTTCTAAAAGATGCATTGTTACTAGCCACCTCCATGCCGGCAACGAAGTCCTTGGCTCCTCCCAACTCATTGGGGCTCCCTATGGCCTACTACCCTTGTGGTGACAACAAGCAAATCGCAGAAGTTGGAGGCCAATAGGTAAACCACCAGTCAGCTATATTCCCACAAGAGACTACGCAGCAGCGTGGGCACCCACATTCCCACCATGAGAAGCCACAAAGACTGACGTTGATTATTTTTGTCGCTGGTGAGCTTCCACAAAGGCGAGGAACAATGCCAAAAAGTTGCTCATGCCTGCGGCCCCCGCCACCCTAGTGGCGGGCAACGGTCTCACTTAAAGGAACACAGCCTTTGGCAGTCTGTGACACTCCCCCCGTGCTCACTACCCTTGTGGTGAACAGCCGGCACGCAACACCTCCAGCGGGCAACGAGCATGCAATAACATGGAAAAGGTTTCACGCCACAAAGCTCCTCGCCCTACCATGGCAACAAAGTTTTCATGCCACGAAGCTCCTTCCCGCCCCATGGTGACCAAGCTTTCATGCCACAGAAGCTCCTTGCCACTGCTCATCACAAAGCTTCCTCGCCCAAGCTCACCACTCAAGATGGCGGGATGCCAGCCCGCCGACCATACACACCTCTGAAGCAATGCAAGTTGGAGAGCAACGCGTTCGGTGTTTGGTCTGTCAACATTTTCTACCGCCGCCATGGAGTCCCTGACCCACCGATAACTCAAGACCATCACACTCGACCTAAACCATCAAAAAAGCCTCATTTGTGCCACCAGCCTACAAGTTCCTATTTGCAAGCTTATCGGCAACATCGTAGATCTAGAGCTCACCTGCAAGGAGATCAAATACCATCAGCGACTTTTTCTGCCACCACCATGGTGCATCTCGCCCAGCCTCACTGCCACTAAGTTCGTTCACCCATGTATGCTGGAAAGCCATGGCCCGCCGCCACGAAGACACCCACAGCAGGAACCAGCTGAGTTGTTGCCCACAGTAGGCAAAAAAATTCTTGCCCTCCATGCTAAGCAGACAAATGGAGATGAGGATGTCCAACAATGTGGAAGCATCTTGGCAAGAAAAAAACACAACAAAACAAAATCGTTGCTCGCCACTGATCGAGCAGGTCACTACCATCACCTTTGCTCACCCATAATAAGTTGCCTGCCACAGTAAGTCTCTCTTGCCACACTTATTTGCTGGCCCAAAGTCGATATTAAAATAAAAAGAAAAAAGAAATCATTCTGAGACAGACAATCATCATCCCTATAAAGGAGCTCAAAGACAAGCAATTTCCCCGTGCAAAAATCATTCATCATGGAACAATCCTAGTCGGGAAAAATGGACAGTAGCAGCAAAATTGAGTTGGAATATACTTTGCTCTAGAACACCGCGAAAAAAGCCCATCTCAGACATCTTAAACTATCTTCATCATAATAGATTGATCGGTATCGTAGGCACCCCCAAACCTTCATTACACTTTAGCAAGATGGATCAGGCTTACAAATCTCAAACTTGTAATTTGTATTACACTTACCTATTTGTTTTTTGGTGAAAATCTCTCAAGACGGGCGAACTTCGCCTCATGCCACAACAGTGCGATCAAACTCAGTCTCCTGCCACAACAGTGTGGTCAAGCATCCCCACAAACACCAATGACTAGTCCAAAAACTCGCGGTGACCAAATGGGTAGGCAAGTTAAAAGTGTCCGCGACCCCCTAAACACCAATGATGAGTCCAAAAAGTCAAGTTGACCAAATGGGCATGTAGGTCAAAAGACCTCATGACCCTTCAAACACCAATGACGAGTCCAAAGACTCATGGTAAAAGGAAATGGGAGTGCAGACCAAAGGACCACGCAACCCTTGCCATCAAAACGGATGCGCAAGTCAACAGACTTTGAGACCCTTGCACAACATATTCTCCAGCAACTACTGATGTTTATACTCATGCCACAACCACCGCCAATGGGTTACCTTCAGGAATAAGCCTCTGAGCTTCAGAACCGCCTTGCGCTGGTTTCCTTTGAGAACGAATCAACGGGCTCGGCAATCACCTAATGTGGACTCAGGATGTCGATGGGCTTCCTGACCACTTAAGTACGGGTTACTCTAAAAAAACTATAAAATCAACCCCGAAATGGGAACATCAAATGACAATTTACACCAAGGGGCAGAAAATCCACTACTACCAACAATAGCAAAAATGGTCACGGAAATACACACTAAAAACGAATTATGGAAATATGCACTCGTCGCCGACTATAAACAATCTCTCAGGCAGAGATTCACGCAAATAAACAAACCCAAAGCCGAGCTCCGCGCTTGCATCTAACACCGTTGAATCCATCTCCTGCCCAAGCTGAGTTCCATTACTGCAGTCAAGTACATCTCCCGCTAAAGCTAAGCTCCGCACTTGCATCTAATGTGGTCGAGTACATATCTTACCAAAGCAGAGCTCCACGCTCAGACCTAATGCAGTCGAGCACATCTCTCGCCAAAGCAAAGCTCCGTGCTCACACTTAATGCGGTCGAGTACATCTCCCGCCTATCTCTCTAAGCTGAACTCTTCATCGCTTAGCACAAAATAAACAGAAAACAGGGACCAATTTTCAAGATTTATTCTGCAGATTGTTGACTTGAAGATTATCAAAAGCTTCTTATTGAGCAAATTGACCTTAAGAATCGCGGGCATATGTAAGGATCAAATTAGTAGCCAATAATTTAGCCCAAAGATAAAGCTGAAAATCAAGTTAAGTGATAAGACTAAGAAGAGACAAGGAAAGAAACTCAAGCTCCTAAAAAGAAAAATGCTCAGACCCCTAAAAGAAAAGAGACTTAGATGCCTAAAAGGAAATGGGTTCACAAGGAAAGTTGGACTCAATCATTCCAAGGAAATAAACTTCAATTTAAAGAGGAGATCCCCACAAATTGACAGGCTCTCCACATAAGCTCCCTAAGCCAAACTCCACCGCACATAGTAGCTCTAAATGATCTTCCCCAAATCCCTCTATTGTATTGTCAGATATGTGAGGCCATGAGAGATAAAATTGCCCATTATAGTGAATTTCACTCCCAAACCACCTGTGGAGGTAGACATTATGCCAAAACACGTAAATCCATGTGTATCTCTTTATTTATTTTTTGCACTGTTGGTGCTAGAAATCGGGTATACTTTAATGGATTAACTCCTTGAAGTCTTATGGTTTTTTACCTTTAAGTACCTTAAATTAATGTCTTTAGTTTTTTATGTCTCTCCCACTGATGGAAATATATGTCACCAAAACTTATGTTTTCATCTTTGTTTCCAGCTTCTGCTATGTTTTTGTTTTCTTCAAGTCATGGATCCTAGTAAGCACTTGTTTTGCTTAACTATATGTTGGGGAGATTGCATTCAAGTTTCAACAAGCAAGAGCTCTAAACTTGGAAGTTTAGTGACTATCTAACTATATATGTTCATGTTGTTGTCATATGAAATGAGATAGAGAGAGATTGTTTACTAAATCGGACACAACACTCCCTTTAATGCGTTATGCGACACCCAACATTTCTCTCAAAAGTACTGAAATTTCTCTTTTGGAAGAGCCTTAGTGAAAATATCCTCAACTTGGTGTTTGGTTTTGCAATATGTGAGTTGAATATTATCATCTCCTACAGACTCTCTAATAAAGTGATGCTTGATTGGATTATGTTTTGTTCGGCTATGGTAGACATGATTCTTTGTCATAGAAGTGGCAGATTTGTTTTCACATAAAAGTGGAGTAGCTTCTCCTTGGTTCTCACCAACATCTTCTAAGATTCTCCTTAGCTATATTACTTGTGAATTTGCCAGTCATGCTATCATGTCCACTAACTACACTTACAGAAGAACCAGCGCCAATATCAATGTTTAAAGATAGTGTAGTTGTACTGAGTAAGTATTTTGTGTCTTCTGTGATTTGATTATCCTTTTCCCATGAATGCTTTTCCATAATTCTCAATCCTTCTAGCTCTGTTGCCACTTCCATCATAGTGGGCCTATCCTTCCCTCTTAACCTTAAGCATGCTTTTGCAAGATTCGCAACTTCCTTTATTGGCTCAATATTAGCCTCATTGACAATGTGATCCTCAAGAATGTGAAGTAGACGATCCTCTTTCACTGCAGAACCAAAAATACATTGCAAGGTTTTTATAACTTTCAGGACTATTGGAAGAAATTGCCTCTTCACCTGTCAGCAGCTTTGCCAATACAACACAGAAACTGTACACATCACTTTTTTCTGTTTGCTGGCCAGTTTGGAAGTATTCAGGGTCTAAGTACCCAAGGGTTCCTTGCACCAAGGTGGTTATTTCTATTTGATCAAGAGCTATCAACCTTGAAGCTCCAAAGTCAGCAACTTTTGCTGTGTAGTTAGCATCTAATAGTATATTAGTACTTTTCACATCTCTATGTATAATTGGCATAGAAGTTTCAGAATGTAGGTATGCAAGGGCCCTTGCTATTTCTGTTGCTATCTTCAAACGTCTTTCCCATGGAAGAGAAGAAGCACAACTTTTATCATGAATATGGTCAGAAAGAGTCCCATTTGTGATGAATTCATAAACAAGTAAGGGAACTTCTGTTTCAAGACAACAACCTATTAGTTTAACCACATTTCTATGATTGATTTGGGTAAGCAAAATCACCTCATTTATGAATTTCTCGATTTGGCTCTTATCACAGATTTTGGACTTTTTGATGGCAACCTCTTTGTTATCGGATAATACACCTTTGTAAATAGTTCCATAACCCCCTTTGCCAAGGACTCTACTCTCATCATAATTGTTGGTGGCCTTTTTAAGCTCATCATTACTAAAGATTTTCGTTGTCTCCATAGACCTCCCATGATTCAAAATATGTTTTTGTAACATTAAGCCACCATTTTGTTGGAAGTACTTTTCTTGGAGTTTGATGAACTTCCTTCTTTTCAATCCCAAAAGTACTGAAGAACCTCCCAAGAGCAAGACTAGGAGACTTATGCTGATGCCTGTAGAAAATGAATTCTCAAGTAAAATTGTCACTAAAATCCAATGTTTCATTATTCCTGTTTGAAAAGTGCTACACATACAATGAAATTTCACAAAAGTAAACTCATACAAATTAATTGATGTGGCATCATGCGATACAGTAAATCTATTTTATAATAAAAGTATTATTACATCTAGACACGTCAGTTTGTGAGTTTACAATTTTATGAAATCATCTTGTAGCTAAAACATTTCTCTTCATGTTTACTCAATGCCAATAATATTATATCTGCTTTACAACTAATTAAGAACCAATATATATATTTAGGACGACGGAAGGAATATTTGAGCTAGAAAGTATTTACATGAGTGATTACCAAAATCGTAAATTATTTTCAATTGCCTTTAATCTTTCTTCCGGATACACCAATTGACATCTATAGTTTTCATTTTCTAAATAGAGACGTTTTAACTCATTTTTGTTCTTTGTTCTGCAACGACCGATAATTAGAAAGTCTTTATGAAGTTAAAAATTCTAACAAATTAATTATATAGATGTTACGTACAATTTTATATATACTTACATAGTACTGCAATGATGATATTCTTAGAATCGCTTGTTTTAGTACAACTAGTTCCATTTCTCCACCCATCTCCTTGGTACCCCTCGGGGCAAGAACAGGTGTAAGACCCCTCATGGTTCAAACGTATTGCATTAACAGCGCACCCATGATTTGGAGTGTCACACTCATTAATATCTGAAAACATGACCATGAATACAGCCCATATCAAAACTCACATCCATCGGTATATAGCAACAAAAAATACTCAATATGATGTCATTTAGCAGTGAAAAACTAACTAACTAAGATATATTACTGAATATTTATTTTTAATAATTGTGAAAGAATATTCTTAAAATACTATTGAGTATATTATGAGAATATTTATTTTCGATATTTATAAAATAATATTATCATAATATAGATTTCGTTGACAGAATCCATAAAGAGCATTAGCATTCGCTTCATCAAAGCCATATTCAAAATTTGATGAAAAATATATGTTTCCTATAAATCTAAAATCTCTCTAACCATAATTCTATTAACTCCACATTAGATTAGTCAAAATAATAACATGATATTATTTTTTTTAACAATAATATTTTAATTTTGTTTTCATATTTTGCAATTACACTAACTATATGTTAATTAATAATAATATTTCTTCCTTCACATATTTCAAAATTGAACAGAAAAAATGAAAGTGAAAGGACATTCGAGGGAAGTGAAAACCGTGGAAAATGAAAATTGAAAAGCAAAGTAGTTTGGGTAATTTTTACAATAAAATATTACTTTTAAAGATAAACAGTACATCTTCAAATTTGAAGAGATATTTAAAATTACTATAGCTCATAATTCAAATTTTTACTTTTTGAAGAAGCCAATGTAAATCATTTTATCTACATTTCTTCAAATTTTAAAGATGCATTAACTTTTGATGCATGTGGCTCATATATTGGATTAGTCAAATTTTGAAGTAGCCAATGCCAATGCTCCAATGCAAGTATAGAACAAGAATTATGTACCTTTGCAACCATTTCCATCTATCCTTCCATCTCCTTGGTACCCCTCGGGGCAAAGACTGGTGTAAGACCCCACAAGGTTGAAGCATCTTGCATTAACAGCGCACCCATGATTTGGACTATTACACTCATCAATATCTGGAAACATGACCATGAATACAGCCCATGTCAAAACTCACACACTACAAGAAAATCGGGTTTTTGGGACCATTTAATAGCGGCGAAAATACCATTTAAGACCAAAACAGATTCATTTTAACTGTAAAATTAAATAGTCATTTCGTTAAAATTAACTGGCTGCAAATAAGCAGTTTTCTTGTAGTGACATCCATCGGTATATAGCAACAAAAAATCTTCAATATGATCATGTCATTTAGCAGCGAAAACTAAGAGCCCACTCAATAATTTTTGTTTTGTTTTTTAAGCTACTAATAGTAGGGAAGAGATATGGGCTGAATATGGAATATTATTGAAGATGTTATAAGGATGTTAATGACTGATATGTTAAATTGGAGGGTAAGGTTTGTGTACAGAGAAGCAAACAAGCTAGCAAAACTAGCATTTTCTGTTTTTGATGATCAGAGGATGTGGATAGAGGATGGCCATTTAGAGATTACAAATGATTTACTGAAGGAGAAATAATGACTGATTTGTATTGATTTTCAAAAACCTCATAAAAATGATACACCGTTACGGGAGGAGCGTATAAATTATTTGACACCAAAAGCTATCGAGCTTGAATTTTCCGTAACTTTGACGTGTTAAGACTTTTGTACTCGCTACTCTTATCGAGGCCAACTTAATTTATAGTTTGATCGATGGATTGGTCAGGAGGGAAAAAGGATTTTGTAGAGGCATGTAATTAATTAAAAAATAATAATAAGAATACAAGCGTAGTTGTCTTTGTAGGCATGTGGGGTAGAAGAAAGTGCAACTATTTTAAAGCGAAAAGGAAAAGGGTGATTGATCTTTACTGAAAGAAGTAAATCAACTGGACCAAAATTAAAGTCATGAGCATGATTACAATGTATGCATATCTTTGTCGATCATATCTCGCCATCATGAGTGCTTTAATTCTTGCTTTTCTCTCCTCAGGGACCACTTCTCTTACCCACCATTAAGTATACATGTTTATGAGGTTGGAATAGCAAAAGCAGCTATGTTGTTATAAGATTATATTAAAATATTATTTTCAAGTATATTATAAGAATATTCGTGGTTTTAATAATTATTAAAGAATATTTTTAAATATATTATAAAATATTCATTTTCAACATATATTTGTAATATTCTCATGGAACATCACAAAACTCAGCCTAAAGAAAACAAAGAAATTAAATGAAGATCTATGAAATTACCAAATTAATGCATATATAGAACATGAATTATATACCTTTGCAACCATCAAGGAGATATGGGTTTCCGTAATAGCATGAGGAACAGTTGCAGAGATACCCAGGACCCTTTTTGGAATTGGAACATTCACTATTCACTGCCTTACAAGCGTATCCTGTACTATTCTTCTTAGCATCTTCACATGTTTGGTTCCCAACTGCCCAATCTAGCACCAAGGGGAAATCACGTTTACTTTGCATATTCTGAAGATCTAAGGTGGAAAAGTTGTATGCTTTTTCTTCCACCACAAAGGCGAAACTACATGGATTGAATTTGCTTACTTTGGAGTGCATTTCAGGGCTGCTAGCCCACACCTCAAAATCTTTTAGTCCATCTGGAATATGAGTCTGGCAACAACCTAAGCCAGAGCAAGAACCGTTAACCATACCGTCAATGCTGTCACAGTCTAACACGCATCCAGTCGTATAGTTCTTGTTTGAGAATGAACTTGAAATGAACCCCCGAGTGTCGCAACCGATGACTGTGAGCACCTTTTTTGTATACGAGATGGGGAACTCTCGCAAGCTGAGAGAGGGATAGCTGTAGCTAGAATTATAGCAATAATGGGCTACAGAAGATGAGATTTGCAATTCACCATCCAATGATATGTTGAGTATCTCTATGTTAATAATGCGCAGATATGGTGTATGAGTAATCGTCCCGAAGTCGGAGGAGTTGGAGGGGTTACAAGTAATGAGAAAGGTTGAGTCAAGGTAGCAGCCTTCGAATGTTCCAAATGGGTAGGGGATTTCATAAAGTGATCCACATTTTCTGTAGCAGTTGGAATTGGATTCAGCTGTTGCTACAAATATTGCTGTAGAAATTACAAGTACCCCAAGCAAGAGTTTTACAGCTTGTTGCTGCAGAAGAACAGTCTCAAGCAAGGATGACATATAGGGGTGTTTTTGTAACGCCCGTCCTTGGGGTGGACCTTTTTTAAAAAAATATTTTAAAAAAATACGACGGGAATTACCGTCCAATTTAAACCTTTTACAGTCCTTCCCAGGGTGCAAGACTCTACGTTATAAAATAAAAAGTGCCTTTGTAATAAAAGAGTTTTGGAGTGGCAAATAAAATTCTTTAAAATAAAAAGACCTTTTCGTCCGTTTAAAACCTTCATGCCTAGACTTCCGTGCTCTTTCCCTTTGGCTGTGTCCCTCCTGGGCGTACTGCCCATTTAGTTTCCTGTGGGGGGAGGGACACACATAAAAACTAAAATGAGTCGAATACTCAACAAGCATTACTTCATACCGTTAAAATATAGTAACGTAGGTTTTCATTCATGCATTCATCATTCCATACATACTATACGTACATGCATACATACTTTCATTAAAAACATCAGTGAACGGGGGCTTTCATTTCTTAAAACATGCTTTTCTTTTCTTTAAAACCTTTCCCCCGTCACTCGCTTCATTTCTTGAAGAATGCAGTGCATTCATACATACAGTTACTTTTCTTTTCTTTTCTTTTCTTTCATAGGCCGGTGCACGTTGTTCCGCCCCGCGTGCTGGGGTTAGCGGCCTTTTGAGCCGATGGATTCGCCCGTGGCCACGGGTTGGAATCCCTTTCCGTCAGGGTGCAGCACTGGGTGCACTACCAGATACTACGGCCCGGCATTGCAATCTGCCCGTTCATTCATTGGGTACCCCTTTCCTTTCATTCATATGGCCGTTACGTAGTTTCATACATTTGTTAATGCCACATGCCGTTCTTTTCATTCATTAATTCATGTCAGCTCTAAGGAGCTGAGGCTTTCATTCATTTCATTTCATGGGCATGGACATTCATTTCATTTCATTTCTTTTCTTTTCATGCTTCATGGAAAAACATCTTTTCATGAGAAAACATTCTTTTCGTTAAAAAAACATGGCTTAAACATCATCTTTTCATGGCATCCTTAAAAGCATCGGTTCGTAGGGGCATCTTAACATCGTTTCTCAAGGACCAGTTTTAAAACGTTTTCTTCGCGTCTCTTTAAGCATCGGTCTAAAGCTCGGGGCAAAGGCCTCAAAACTTCCTTTCTTTTCTTTAGAAAATACGTACAATAGATACTCGTATAGTCATCCATTCACATGCATACAATTAATACTTTTGGGTGCGTAAAAAGGGGCTTTCATGGAGGGGCCGTACATACGTATACCATTCACTACTTAGCATGCTTTTCTTTAAAACATCTTTCGTGTCTTTTCTTAAAGCATCTTTCATGGGAAAACAGTTCATCTTTTCTTTTTCTCATACTTTAGAAAACACTCTAGAAAAGCCTGAACGTAACACTTACCTGGACTCCATGCTACTTTCATACCATGCAGTCCATTTATGCGCGTGTCAGATGGCACCTACATGCATACATAACCTTACGTTATTCTCTATCTAGTGCATAAATAGCTGAACTAGAAATAGAGCTATCCTTTACTTAAAACACTCTCCTTCTATCCCATACTCTTTCATGTTTCTTACTATGATAAAATCCTTAGAGACCCATTACGGTCTCTACTTCCTTTAACCTTACATTCTACCTCGAGCACTTACTCGCTAGGGTGAACTCATGTTTCACCTTAGGATTAAGACACTAGGACCTCTGTCTCGTTCTTCTCATTAACCACATTCCGACGCATGACTTAGACTAACTAAGTCATGTATCCCATTCTTAGGCAGTACCTTCGTCGTTACCCTCATGTATCTTAGCTCACTCTACTTCTCATGACCATCCATCTGCACTACACCGCTCCAAGCCACTCTGAGGCTTGAGCACAGTGTAACTATGCTTAGGACAGATTACCCATTACATATGTTGAATCCGTCCGGCACGTGCGTCTAACCAGACAACACACGTACCTTACTCCTTTATCCCTTAAGACCATCATTTAATACATTGGTCACGGACTCGTATGGCGAACGCCATACTCCGTTACCAACCTTCTCATAATCCGGCTAGAACGACCCTTCATGCTAGCCGTACCTCTTGACAGTTCATCCCAACACTTGACACGATGGGACTCTGTCCATGAACACACCTTACGTCACGCCACATAGCTTGAGACTAAATCCCAAGCTATGCCGTGACCCTGTCACGTCACCTCACATGCATCCTAACCCATCATAGCACAGCTTCATGATTGACCACGTCACTTCATGACGTCGCCCAATCATGCTTCCGCTGCACTGCTCTGATACTTCTTGGCCACTTAGCACATACTCATGGCCATAAGCTAACTACACAGCGACGCTCATCGCCGTAGACTACAGCCGTAACACTACTACGGCACATACTACAACACCTTACGTCACGCCATATAGCTCGAGACCATTCCCAAGCTACACCGTGACCTTATCACGTCACTTCTGACATTTCGCTACGTCAACTTCCAACCCATCACGAGTACGGTTCCTCACGTACTCTCGTCACAACGTGACACCTCGTCACGTTCCCGCTACATCACTCTTACGCTAACCCTTCACCCGTCACAAGCACTACTTCTTAATCGAACACGTCACTTAGTGACGTTGCCCAGTCATGCTTTCGCTGCACTACTCCGATACCTTCTAGCCACTTCGCACTTACTTCTGGCCATAAGCCAGTCACATGGCGACACTCATCGCCTTGGACTACAGGCCATATCTCACACTTCGAGACACTGTTCCACAGTTACCGACACCATACATCAAGCCCTTCGCCCATCAACTATGAAATCACCTTTATCTTCGCGACATGCCATACGGTGTATTGCTGCACCTCATGGAGTACTCTCCTCATGTACTCCCTTCACAGGGCTACGCTACATCACCACTATGGCACTCACGCCATATGGTGCGTCACTCCCAACATGGAGTACACTCCACGTGTACTCTATCCACGATATTACGCCACGTCACAGCTATGGCACGCCATACGGTGCATCGTTCCACCATATGGAGTACACTCCTCGCGCACTCCATACACGGCACTACGCCACGTCGCCGCTATGGCACACACACCATACGGTGCATCGTTCCACCATATGGAGTACACTCCTTGCGTACTCCATTCACGACACTACACCACGTCACCGCTATGGCACATACGCCATAAGGTGCCTCGTCTCACTACACAGAGCACACTCCACGTGTACTCCTTACACGGCACTAGGCCACGCCACTACTACTGCACATAAGCTACCACCATACTTCACAGCACAGTCCACAACACTACACAGCACACTTCCCAACTACGCCCAACACTTCATTACAGCACGTCACATCGCCACTATACAGCAAATCCTATGATACTAGCAGCACAGTCCACAACCTATACTAACAGCACAGTCCACAACCTAGTCAACTAGCAAGCATCTAACATTTAATATAAAAGCGAGGGATAGAGATTTATACCATCGACGGAATAACCCGTGCGTCACTCGCTAATCGTCACCGTGGATAACGCCAGAGGAACGTACGGGGTGACTACACCGCGTACAATGGTTATTTAGGCGTTTGGATAGCTAGGTGTGGTCTTGGAAGGGCCTAAGGTGGCCTTGATGATGCTAGAAAGGGAACATAACACGACAACTATAGCCATGTGCAGTGACTATCCATCACGTGCAGTGATCAACCCACCACGTAAAGTGGTGGCTTAAGCTTGGGCTAGGCTAGGGGAGGTTGCTGGTGGAGCCGTGGAGGCTCGGTGGTGGTCGGCACGGTGGTCCGTGGTGGTGGCTGTGCACTGTGAGGGCAATAGGTGCCGTGGGAGAGTGAGAGAGAGTGTGCGTGCATGGGGGACAGATCTGGGCCGTGGGTGGTACGGTTGGGTTCGTGGTGGCCTAAGGATGCCGGCTAGGGTGGTCGTTCGCCGTGGGTGGCGGCGGACGGCGACAGGGGAGCCTAAACCCCTGCGGTGGAGAGGGGGACTTCGGGAGGTGGAGGAGAGGCCTATTGGCCGTGGGTTTGCTGGAGGAGGAAGGGGGAGACCTCAGGAGTCTCGTGGTGGTGTCCGGTGGCCGAGATGGCCGCGCACGGCGGCGCTAGGAGGCTGCACAGTGAACCCGTGCATGGGTGAGCTGTGTACGTGCGTGGTGGAGGGAGGTGGCTGCATGGGAGGGGCTGAGGCCGCTGGAGGTGGCCGGTCGGTGGCAGGGGAGGCTGCCGTGGGAGAGGTGGCGCCGGAGGACGGCGCACGGCGGCGCTAGAACTCCTGTGCCCGTTCGGGCTTGCACCGTAGAGGGAGGAAGAGGAGAGAGCGTGGGCGGGGGTGATCGGTGCAGGGGGACTCGCCGGAGGGAGACGATGCTGGTGGTGGTGGCCGTGAGGCTCACCGGCGCACGGCGGCGCCGGGCTGGGCCGTGGAGGAGATCTGGCGAGAGAGAGAGAGGGTTTCGTGCTTTGCAAGCCGTAGGGAGGAGAGAGAAAGGGGAGGGAAAAAGTGAGGGAGAAGAGAGAGGGCTGGGGTTTATACTAAAACCCGAACTCTGGGAGTCTATAAAATGGTCTACAAGGACCCTTAAACACCACTTTAAAAACACATAGACGTTTATTTATTTAAAAGTATTGAGAGGAATAAAGATAGAATATTATAAAATAATATTCCTTCATCATTTATAAAATGATGAAGTCTTACTTAAAATATTTAAAAGAATTAAAACTATTAAATTAATTAAAGATTCCATCATTATTTAGATCACATAATATTTTAAA